>NW_020871860.1:47500-50000 GCF_003789085.1 Penaeus vannamei
TCCATCCTTCTTCTCTCCCTCCATCCCTTCCTTCTCCCTCTTCTCTCCCTCTCCCCCCCTTCTCCCTCCTTCTCTTCCTCTCTCCTCCTCTCCAATCTCCTCCTCTCCTCTCTCTCCCACCTCCTCCCTCCATCCTTCCTTCTCCTCTTCCTCTCCCTCCCCCCCTCCTCTCCCTCCCATCTTCTCTCTCTCCCACCTTCTCCCTCCTATTTCCCCTCCCACCTTCTCTCCTCTCCTCTCTCCCTCTCTCCCTCTCTCTGCACCATGAGTGGGTGGACAGAAAGGGTAAACAAAGTGGTCTCCAACGAAGGGTATTTACTGGTGTGATTTACCGAGGCGAAGGCGAGGTGAGTGTGGGTATCAGAAATTAAGGATTGTTGCGTGGTTTAAACAGGGTTATCTTGGTGCGTGTGGGGGAATCGTGTCTCGACCTCGGTGTTTGTGCGTGTGTGTGTGTGGGGGGGGGGGGTGTTTGTGTGTGTGTGGGGGGGGGTTGTGTGTGTGTGTGGGGGTTGTTTGTGTGTGTGTAGGGGGGTGTTTTGTGTGTGTGTGTTGTGTGTGTGTGTGTGTGTGTGTGTGTTTGTTTGTGTGTTTGTTTGTGTGTGTGTGTTGTGTTTAAGAGTTATATGAGTTATTGGTTTTGTTTGTGCGTGTGTGTGTGTGCTTGTGTGTGTTAGGTTATTTGTTATTGGTTTGTTTTTGTGTGCGTGTGCCTGTGTGGTGTGTGTGCTGTGTGTTTAGGAGTTATTTGAGTTATTAGGTGTATGTGTGTGTGTATGTGTGTGTGTATGTGTTGTGTGTGTGTGTGTGTGTGTGTGTTAGAAATTATTTAAGTTATTGTTTTGCGTATGTGTGTGTATGTGTATGTGTGTGTGTACGTTAAGAGTTATTTGAGTTACTAGTTTGTTTTGTATGTGAGTTGTATGTGTGTTTACCAAAGGAGTTATTTGAGAAACATTGTTCTGCTGGATTAAGACTTTGTGTGATGACAATATATCGTAAGGGAAAGACAGGTATTTCGAGCCGTTTGTGATACGCTGATATTTTACGTTGAATATTAATATAAACTTTTATTCCGGACTTCATGTGTATATTTGTGTTTATTCTAAATGTTCTTTCTTTCGTTTTTCAATTAATTCGTGTTTTTATTCCATGGAGATCATGAAAGCATTTGTACACAGTTGCGTAAATTCAAATACATACACAGAGAATGCAGATTAAATTCATACACAAATGTAAATAGAAAATTAGTGATATGATATAAACAATCATCCATGTGCATTTTCCACTCTTTTCCTATCTATAAATGATATATCAGATATAAATATTCATGATATACCAATTCATTTGTGAACGTTTTCCAACACAATCAACATCACAAACTATGGAAAATTTATTCAAAATAGAAAGCAAGCCGGGATCACATAGAGAGAGAGAAGGTCTGGGTGTTTGAGAGGGAGAGAGAGAGAGGCAAAGATAGGGAAGGAAGCACGGGAAGAGGGAGAGAGAGGGGGAGGAGAGGAAGAAGAAAGGGAGAAAAAGAGAGAATGGGGTAAAGAAAAGAGAAGAGAGAGAAAGATAGGAGAGAGAGAGACAAAGAGAAGGAAGAATGGGAAGAGGGAGAGAAGGGGGAGGAGATGAAGAAGAAAAAGAGAAAAATGGGTAGATGGAAAGAGAGAGAGAGAGAGAGAGAGAGAGAGAGAGAAGGGGTGTTTGAGAGAGAGAGGCAAAGATAGGGAAGAAAGAACGGGAAGAGGGAGAGAGAGGGGGAGGAGAGGAAGAAGAAAGGGAGAAAAAGAGAAGATGGGGTAAAGGGAAAGAGAGAGAGAGAGATAAGAGAGGGAGGAGGTGATAGAGAGAGGGAGAGAGAGTGTCAGAGAAAGAGAGAAAGAGGAGACAGAGAAAGAGACAGAGAAAGAGAAAGAGGGAGACAGATAGAAAGACAGACAGACAGTCGAAGAGAAAGAGAAACAGACAAACAGACAAAAATAAATAAATATGACAGACAAGAAATGAGAAAACAGCAAACACACATTGACAGAGATAAAGAATAGAAATAAAAAAGACCTGCAGATACATACATAAATAAAACGAATAATGGGAACATACATAAGAAAACAGATACTAAAAAAGCAGAAGCGTGACAGGTTGAAAGCAAGGAAATGGAGGAAGCTCAGCGAGGGAGCGGAAAAGAGTAAGAGGAAGTGGGATTTGAGACCGAGACCGGGAGGAGGAAGAGGAGGAGGAGGAGGAAAGGAGGAGGAAGAGGAGGTGGAGGAAGGGGAAGAAGGGGAGGAGGGAGGAGGAGGTGAGAAGGTGGTGGAGGAGGAGGAGGAGGTGGTGGGGAGGAGGAGGAGGAGGAGGAGGAGGTGAGAAGGTGGTGGAGGAGGAGGAGGAGGTGGAGAAGGTGGTGGAGGAGGAGGGAGGTGAGAAGATGGTGGATGGAGGAAGAGGAGGAGGAGGAAGAAAGATGAGGTGGAGGAGAGCAGGAGAAGGTGGT
>NW_020871860.1:57500-71078 GCF_003789085.1 Penaeus vannamei
ATTATAACAATAGTAATAATGATGAAATTAAAAATAATAATAATGATAGTGCTAACAATGATAATGATAATATAATAAATATAATAACAATAATAATATAATAATAAATAATAAATATATAATAATTAATTAATTATTATTATTATATATGATAATAGTAATCATATGATGATAAAAAACTAATAATGAAATAAGAACAACAATAAAAATTATGATGATATATAATGATAATAATAATGTTAATAATAATAACAATAAAAAAAAAATAATAGCAATGATGATGATGATTAAATAATAATATTATTATTATCATTATTGCTGTGATAACAACCACAGCAATGACTATTTTCAAAAACAGGATGGGGTTAAAAGTAAGAAAAATATAAATACAAAACCACTAATGACGACAGCAACACAAAACCCAGGATATTTGAAAACAACATTTTGAAAAATATCAGACCCTCTTATTCTTTCTCCATTTAGTCTCTCGGGAAGAAGAGAAAAAATGGAGAGAAAATGCACAAGGAAAATAAAATAAAAAAAAACTCAAGAGCGACCGTCACCGTGTTTCAGTCGTGTAAATACGCGTGCATGCGAGAACGCGTGGGAAACGCACGGGGACAAATGGTAATCTGGATCTATGATATGCGAACGCAAATATTTTCTTGCTTCGACACACTCGCGTTTCGGCCTATTTTTGTCTGCGCTTCACTCGGGGATCTTTTTTTTTTTTCTCTCTCTCTCTCTCTAACCCTCTTTCTTATTTCTTTCTTTAATCTTCATTTCTTTTTCTTTCTCTTTCCTCTCTCTCTCTCTCTCTCTCTCTCTCTCTCTCTCTCTCTCTCTCTCTCTCTCTCTCTCTCTCTCTCTCTCTCTCTCTCTCTCTCTCTCTCTCTCTCTCTCTCTCTCTCTCTCTCTCTCTCTCATCTATCTATCTATCTCTATCTATCTCTCTATCTATCTATCTATCTCTATCTATCTATCTATCTATCTCTATCTATCTATCTATCTATCTCCCTCCCACTCTCTCTCTATCCTCTTTCTATCTATCTCTATCCCCTCTTTTTATTCTATTTTCTTCCTTGTTTTTTCTCCTCTGCATTTTCTCCCTAATTTTATTTGATTTCTTTGCTTCTAGTTCACACTCAATGCTTGTATTTTTCGAATCCTAATGACTTGTCTGATCGGTTAGAAACCTAAACAAGCAGAAAAGTAAGTGAAATACGGGTTGTCCACCGTAGAGTTTTTCAACAAGGCAATCAGTCACCGTAAAAAAAAATTCTCTCTCTCTCTCTCTCTCTCTCTCTCTCTCTCTCTCTCTCTCTCTCTCTCTATATATATATATATATATATACATATATATATATATACATATATATTATATATTTATTTGTTTATTTATTTATTTATTTATTTATACATATGCGTAATAAAAGCGAGGGAAAGACCAATGACCGTCTTAATACATAGTGGAAAGACAATAAGGATCGACCGAAATAGATCAAAAGGCTTGGAAAAAGGATTCTAAAAACATTGGGCCAACAACAAAAAAGTGAGGACAGAGACGTCCGGAAGACAAAGCAAAGAGGATCAAAAGGCCAAGAAAGAAATTCCAATAGATGAGAAATAGTTCAAAAGGAAGTAAGAGCCTAAAAGAGGGAGAGAGAGAGAGAGGAGGGGGAGGAGGGGAGGGGGGGAGGAAGGGAGATAGAGGGAGGGAGGGAAAGAGACTGAAAAAGGTTATTAAAATCACTCTGACTAAAAGACGAAGAAAGAAAAAAATGTACTTTCAAGAGGACCAAACACAACAGCTTCGTAGATACATACATATGCACACACACACACACACACACACACACACACACACACACACACACACACATATATATATATATATATATATATATATATATATATATATATATATATATATATATATATATATATATATATATATATGTATATCCATCTATGTATGTATGACTGTATGTATGTATGTATCTATCACTCTATCTATATATCTATCTATCTATCTATATAATCACACACAGCACCACTGTGCAGATCGAATGAAGACAGCCTACTGAAGCACGTGGATGGACGAAAGGATCCAAGTCTAGCGGATTTCTCTGCTTCTGCAGTGCATCTCCAAGAAACGTCTTTAAGCCAACGGGATAAGTGGGTGTTTCCCAAACTTCAGTTAAAAGTAAAAAAAAAAAAAAAAAAAATAAAAAAAAATAAAATAATAATAATAATAAATAATAATAATAATCGGAAATATAGCCAAAACTAAGAGGAAAGTATGGTTGAAAGTCTGTCTCCTCTCTAAAGCAGGAAAGAAAGCTTGTAAATATTGTTAAACAAAGTGTCTCAAAGTCATCCAAGCAAGTGGGCTGATGAAAGGAACTATGACGTCGAGTATAAGCTCTTTACAATCAGAAAAAAATGGTATTCTGTGTATGTAGGGCAAGTATGGCGAGTGGGTTTCACTACCCAAATAGCGTACAAGATTTCGGGGATTTCCGAAATCCAATTTTTTTTTTCGGGGGGATTTCCGGATTTCCAGATAGATTTATTTCCTAGGGATTTCTAAAATTTCAAATGCTTTTAAAAAAATAAAAATAAATAAATCATCGTAAATGTTCAAAAACGTAGCTGTTATCAGATGTTACTTTACAGGATCCACATGACATGACTACTTTACCATAAAATGTCTCTACTTAAGGTTACTGTAATCCCTCAGACAAAAAAAAAATCTATATATTTTTCTTTTTCGTCATAATCTCATGAATAAACCTTGTGATCATTTGAATACCGTTTAAACCAACTAACTTCCAAAAATAGCCATAATTACTTTGAGAAATTTGAGCACTTGAAGAAGAGCAATCATATGTTTGAAAGAAAAAGCGGGAATAGTCATTAGGGGATCAAAATAAACCTACTTGACCTTGCAGCTGCATTTATAACATCCTATGCTGCTATTTCATTGACATAAAGCTTTACCAAGACCATAATTAAGCCTTATTGCTTGACTTATGTGTAAGCGTTTATCTGGCATTTTGTTGCTTAATTTAAATAAAAGCCTGTTCTCAAATATAAATAAATAAATAAATACTACTGGTAGGGACTAAAAAATCTCTTGTGTACCCATATTCTATTTAAAATCGCTGAAACTTGGAATTCTGGATCAAAAAGCTATGAAATCTATGAAATCTAAATCTAAATCTATCAACTATGAAATTGTGTCGGCGATTTCTGATAAATTTACTTGTCCGATTTTTAAAATAAGTTTGAGAGTTAAAAGGACATTTCTGACATTGACGCTAATTTAAAATGGCATTATTCTAATACAGGACGTTTCATTTTTTTTTTTTTTTTTTTTTAAGTGACACGCTTTTACACGAGGCAGCCTCTACCCTCCACCCCCACCTACCCCCTCCTCATCACCTCCTCTAACCCCCAACCACCTCACCCCCTCAACCCCTCCACCTTCACCTTCACCACTTACATCCCCCCAACCTCACCCCCTCCATACCTTCCCTCACCCCCTCCCCTACCCCCCGCCTCATCACCCTTCAACTGTTCAGGTGTTTGTCGAAGCTTATGACACTTTTTTACCAATTCATCACATCTTTAGTACTATTGCCAGGATTTTGTAAAAGATTACTGCAAATGGAACGTTGAGAGATTTTAAGCTTTCTTGGGATTTCCTGAAGCTTTCGGATTTCCAAAGAATTTCTGAGAATTTCCCGTTTCCTAAGAATTTCTTGAGGATTTACAGATTTTTTTTTTTTTTTTTTTTTTTTTTTTTTTGATTTCCAGTAGGGTTTCCGAGTGAAATGCCCCCTCGAACTATGGATTGGACATCAGAGGATTGGGAAAAGGTAAATCTCACTTAAATCTTCCTTTTTGGCGACGTTTCCATGTGATTCAAACATAATTTATTGAATACATATGCATACATAGAAAAAAATATATGCCAGTTACAAAATATTCGATCTACTATGATGTTCATGTTTGGTTCAAAAAGCGAGATCAGAAAAAAAAAGGTCATGTTAGAGATGGAGATCAAAAGGATTTTATTGAATCCTCCAGTTATCTCATAAACAATTACTGCTATTCTTTTGCAGGTTTGTTTCTCTGGCGAATCTACGGTATAGATATGTTAGAAGAACCAGCTTAGAGAAGAAGAGATGGAGAGAAGAAGAGATTGCAGTGACCTCCCACCTGAATTGGCCTGCAGTCCTGTATTCTCAGGCCGCATGACCTTAGTTCGCCTTACGCCCCCCCCCCCCACTTGGCTGACAGAGAGCACAAGTAAAATTCCCTACCAAGGTGAGGTGTGGTGTGTGATCTTAGCCATGGACGCTGGAAGATTAGAGATCGTAAAAAGTAGTCAAGTTGGATTTCTTGACATTCATCCCCAACTTTCGTGAGTGGTTCTAAGACAATGATAACGTAATTTTTATGTATTAGTTGAGTTCACAGCAAAAGTGTCAAAACCCTTTTGATAATCATGTATATTAAAGTGTTTGACTGCCTGGAAACAGTCAGATCCTTTAGAATATGTTTATAAANTAGGAGAGTTTGGAGAGTTGAGGAGAGAGAGATAAACAGAGAGAGAGAGAGAGAGAGAGAGAGAGAGAGAGAGAGAGGAGAGAGAGAGAGAGAGAGAGAGAGAGAAGAGAAGAGAGAGAGAGAGAGAGAGATGATAGAGAGAGAATGAGATAGATAGTAGATGAGAGAGGCAGATAACAGAAGAGAGAAGAGAGAGAGATGAGAGAGAGAGAGAGAGAGAGAGAGAGAGAGAGAGAGAGAGAGAGAGAGAGAGAGAGAGAGAGAGAGAGAGAGAGAGAGAGAGAATATAAGCGTAAAAGCAAAACACGAATATCACAACAAAAAAATCAGAAAAGAAAATGGAAAAAACAATAAAACACCAAACAAGAAAACAACAACAACGACAACAATTACAAACAAACAAAGAATACTTGATCATATAACACAGACGTGAACAAACCGAAATCCAACATCCCTATCCCGTTGAAAAAAAAAAAAAAAAAATAAAAGAATAAAAAAATAAAAATAAGTAAAAATCATAAATAATCACCTTTATGAAGCTTTAAAACAACGGCCCAGGAGCACTTTCATGCCCCCGAGTCGATTCTTTTAACGATATAAAGGCAATCGCGACCGTAATACGTATAAAAAGAGTAATCAGTTTAAGGACAAGCGATAAGGTAGAGAGGTTAAATGTTGGGGAAGATGGGAGGGAGGGGAGGGGGAGGAGGAAAGGAGGGGAGGAGGGAAAGGAGGGATGAAGATGGGGGAGGGAGGGAGGAGAGGAGGAAGGTAGGAGGGGAAGGTAGGAGGAGGAGGGAAGGAAGGAGGGGGAGGGGGAGGGGGATGGAGGGAAGGTAGGAGGGGAATGGGGAGGAGGGAGAAGGGGAAGGGATGAGGGAGGAGGAGGGGGATGGGGGAGGGAAGGGAAGGGGAGGGGGGGTATGAATAAAGGGAGAAGGAAGTGAAGATGGAGGAGGAGAAAGGGAGAAACAGAGATGGACAGATAGATAGGTAGGTATAGATAGATAGATAGGTAGATAGATAGATAGATAGATAGAGAAAGAGAAATATATAAATAGATAAGTAAATAAATAGATAGATAGATAGATAGAGAGATAGATAAATAGACAGATATATATACATACATAGATAGATAGATAAATAGATAGATATAGAAAGATAGTGAGAGAGGAGAGAACGGTTGAGGCTGGATTGTGGGGGGAGGGCGGGAGGGAGGAGAGCGGGGGAGAGGGGGGGGGAGGGCGCTACTCTGCTGAAGGCTTTATGATTGATTATGATTGATACGAAGGCCAATCAACTTTTTATTTATCTCTTGATTCCTTCTTTCGTATTATTTTTTTTTGTGTGTGGGCGGGGGTGAGGGGGGGTGGGGTGGGGGTGGCACAATGGGGGGGATATGAGTAGACACGGGGACACAGACGATAGATAGATGAAGGGGAAAATCTGCGATAGATAGAGACGGAGACGGATATAAGCAAACAGATCAACAGACGGACAGATAGACACGCACACACGAAACGTACACACAGACACAAACGCGTGGGATGTAGATACGTGTACACTTAGATAAACACATAAGGAAGCAATCAAAAAACACACACACACCACACATACACACAAATATCGAAACTCACACACACACACACACACAGACACACACACACCACACACACACACACACACACACACACACACACACACACACACACAACACACACACACACACACGAAACATCCCCCCCACACAAACTTACACAGAAAAAAAACGCCCCCAAAACACACACACACACACACAGTACATCCACACCCACACCCACAACCCTTCCCCTCCCCCGCCCCCATTCCCCACCCAACAACACCCCCACACGCAACGCACCCGCACAACACCCATTTCATTCCGCATCCTTATTATCCAAGCGGATAATTCTTAATCCTTCTTTTTCTTATTATCTTTTTATTATTATTCTTTTTATTATTTTATTATTATTCTTTTTATTATTTATTATCATTTTATTATTATCTTTATTATTATTTACTATTATTCATTTTAATTATCTTATTCATTATTTTATATAATTTTGTATTATTATCAAATTTCATTATTATCTATTTTATAATTATCATTTATTTTACTATTATCCGCTCGACGCTGTTTTAGGAAAAGGAGACTGCTTACCGGGAGAGAGAAGGAGGGGGAGAAGAGGAGGGAAGGAGGGGAAGGAGGAAGGGAAGGAGAGGAAGAGGAGGAAGGAGGAGGGAAGGAGGAGAGGGAGGAAGAGGAGGAGGAAGAGAGGGAAGGAGGAGAGGAGAGAGGAAAGGAAGGAGAGGAAGGAGGGGAGATGGAGGGAAGGATAGGGGGAAAGCAGGGGATGCGTCGAGAGAGGAGGAGGAGGGGAGGGATAGGGAAGGAGAGGAGGGAAAAAAAGAAAAAAAAATATATGACAAAAAAAAAAAAAACTATTATTCTAAAAAAGTCATAAAAATAGGGACGAAACGAGAGAAGGACAGAAAGACCATATTCGGGGGAGGGGGGAGGGAGGGGAGGGGGGGGGTTATGTCGGAGGGTCATTTAGATATATAATGATCTTGATAAGAGAGGATGCTGTTGAGGTCATTAGCCAGGGTGTAATCAGCCTGATTGGGGGAGAGAGAGGGAGAAAGATGGAAGGGAGATACACATGCGACGAAAGGGAGGCAGATAAGGAGCGATAAAGGGAGAGTATGAGAAAAAGAGGAGAGGGAGACGGGAGGGAGAAAGAGGAGAGACAGAGGAGAGGATGCGGAGGAGAGAGCGAGAGAGAAGAGAGAGAGAGGAGAGAAGAGAGAGAGAGAGGAGAGAAGAGAGAGAGAGAGAGAGAGAGAGAGAGAGAGAGAGAGAGAGAGAGAGAGAGAGAGAGAGAGAGAGAGAGAGAGAGAGAGAGAGAGAGAGAGAGAGAGAGAGAGAGAGAGAGAGAAGAAAGACAGAAAAAAGAGAAATAAAAAGCTAAAAACTGAATGATAAAGAAAAAGAGAAAGAAATAAAAGACCCCCCAAAAAGAAGAAAACCAAAAAACCAAAAAACCAAAAAAAAAAAAAAACAAAAACAGACACACCAAAAAGAGACATATACGGAGTGACACGATCACCTTATCCATCGCTCACAGTAAGTAACCTCCTATATTATATCAGTCTCCCCTCCACACAGAAAAAAAAAACCTTAATGAGACAAAAAACGGAGTCTGGTCGGCAACAAAAAACGGGATCTGGGTTTTTTCTCGACGTTGCCTTCAGCTAAATACTGGAACGCCGCTACGTCCTTTGTAATTTGCTCTGTCTGCTTGTTTATTTGCAATTCCTTCGTATTATTATTTCTGCTTTATCGAATTTCTCTTTAGGTATTATTTAGGAGGACGAGATATTAAAAAAAGAAAAGAAAAAAAGGACGAGATATTTAAAAAAAAAGTACGATTTATTCCTTCTTTGTTAATCCTCCCTGCGTGTTTTATTGTCCGATTTGAGATTATTCGGAATTAATATTATCGTTAATCACAATTAACATCATGATACTAATTAAATGAAGACTGGCATGGTCAATAATTATCCAAAATTACAAAAAAAAAGACAGTCTAAATATACACTCGGTGCATTTTACAAGAATTCTCTCATATTCAGGAAATACCTTAGGCTAAAAATAAAGAAAAAAAAAGAAAGAAAGAAAAAAAAAAAATCCCAAGACACAAGAAGATCTTCCAGAAAGATTCCACCTTTTGATTAATAACTAGCCGAAGGGGGCTATTGAGCACACCGCAAAATACTGAGAATAAGAGGCCGTGTTACCTGTTTACTATCCCTTCCCGAAATGAGGTATTTCTCTGGTCTCTCTCTCTCTGTCTTTCTTTCTTTGTTTCTCTATCTGCTTTTCTTTCTTTCTTTTGTCTTTCTCTTCCTCCTTCCTCTTCACTCATCCCCGCCCCTCTCTCTCTCCTCTCTATTTCTTTCTTTGTCTCTCTCTCACTCCCTCCTCCCTTCTCCCCCCCCCCCTCTCTCTCTCTCTTCCTCCCTCCCTCTTCCCTTCTCCCCTCTTCTCCTTCTCCCTCCCTCCCTCCCTCCCCTCCTTCCCTCCCTCACCTCTCCCTCCCTCCCTATCCCCCCCCCCTCTCTCTCTCTCTCTTCCCTTCTCCCCCCCCTCTCTCCCTCTTCCTCCTTCCTTCACTCCCTCACTCCCTCTCAGTCCCCGCCATTTTCGCTATTTGTTGGATCGCTATCTCACTTCTCGTTGAAATTCCCGGGCTGCGAGAGCTGTCCCTGGAGCAAGGGGCTGCGTCCAGGGGGGGGGGGGGGTACTGCCCAATAAATAAAAGAATTTTCGCGGTGTTTATATTTCATTTCATTCCCTCCTTCTTTTTTTGGAGAAAAGGCGAAGGAAGAATTTCCTATGTTTCAGAATTTCCTATTCTCTCTCTCTCTCTCTCTCTCTCTCTGTCTGCTTCTCTCTCTCTCTCTCTCTCTCTCTCTTCTCTCTCTCTCTCTCTCTCTCTCTTCTCCTTCTCTCTCTCTCTCTCTCTCTCTCTCTCTCTCTCTCTCTTCTTCTGTTGCGTGTTGAAGAATGTTCCTTTTCTTGAGGAAATTCCTTTCATGATCCCTATAACAATGAGAGTCAATTTACTGTGAAATAGATATATATATTTTCGAGTGTTCTCGCTCGCTTTATTTTCTTTCCTTTAAATTCGGTTGGTTTCTGTGTAAATTCTTCTTTATCATTTTATTATCTCGTTCTAAGAGAGAGAGAGAGAGAGAGAGAGAGAGAGAGAGAGAGAGAGAGAGAGAGAGAGAGAGGAGAGAGAGAGAGAGAGAGAGAGAGAGAGAGAGAGAGAGAGAGAAAGTGTAAAATAAGCACACTATTCACAAACATAGGCATCTAGAGAAACAGACAGACACAGACAGAGAAACAAACAGACACAGACAGAGGCATTCAGAGAAACAGACAGAGGCATTCAGAGAAACGGACACAGCCGCCTCCAGAAAAACAGACAGACAGAGAAACAGACAGACACAGACAAACAGAGAAACAGACAGACACAGACAGAAGCATCCAGAGAAACAGACACACCCGCCCCCAGAGAAACAGACAGGCATAGCCAGAGAAACAAACAGACAGACAGACACAGACAGAGAAACAGACAGACACAGACAGAGAAGCAGACAGACAGACAGACAGACACAGACAGAGCCATCCAAAGAAACAGCCACACCCGCCCCCCGAGAAAACAGACCGACAGACACGGAAGCAGAAGCATCGACCCAAGCCCTGACACAGACCCTTCGGAGGCCTCACCGGGACACCGTGGCAATACTACCCCCGCGCCGCCCTCGAACGCGCCGCAAAAACACTTAATATGCCCCCAAAACCCCGCCCACGCCCGCGCCCACGCCCACGCCGACAAAGAAGACACGAGGATGCACTCTCGCCGTTCTTAATGTCTTCCCTGGGAACGTGACTGGGTGGGGAAGTGTGTGTCTTTGTTCGTTTGTTTGTTTGTTTGTTTGTTTGTTTGTGTTTTTTGTGTGTGTTTGTTTGTGTGTGTTTTTTTGTGTTTTTTTGTGTGTGTGTTTGGTGTGTGTTTTTGTTTGTGTTTTTGTGTGTGTGTTTTTTGTGTGTGTTTGTTTGTGTGTGTTTTTGTGTGTGTTTGTGTGTGTGTTGTGTGTGTGTGTGTGTGTGAGTGAATGAGTGAATGAGACAGCAAGCGATTGAGTAAGTGAGTCCTTTAGTAATTACGCGAGTAAGTGCATTAAAGAATAAAAAAAGAAAAAAAACACACACACAAGAAGACAAAAGACGATCTAACAAAGTGAAAAGTCCTTGTCATATTATTATTATTTTTCTTTCTCTCTCTCTCTCTCTCTCTCTCTCTCTCTCTCTCTCTCTCTCTCTCGTATTTATAAAACCTCTTCCATTATCACCAGCACCCATTCCGGCGGCGCGAAACCCCTTTGTAATGAACCACTTGAGGCCTTTAATAAAGCCGAGACCGAAAGAGAGCAACAGTGACGTAATGTTACTCGATCTGCACCAAATTGTTATAGCCTTTTCTTGACTCAACAGAAAATCGTATTTAGGGTCGTCAAGTTTGAAGTGTTTCTGGGAGGGAAGGATGAGGAGATATTAAGAAGGGAGAGGAGGAGAGAGGGAGAGAGGAAGGAGGGAAGGAGGATGGGGAGGAGGAGGGAGGGGGAGGAGGGCGAAGGAGGGAGGATGAGAGGGAGGGAAGGAGGAGGATGAGAGAGAGAGAGAGAGGGAGGGAGGGAGAGTGAGACAGGGAGAGGGAGGGAGGAAGAGGGAGGGAGGGAGGAAGGGAGGGAGAGAGAGTGAGAGAGATATAGATAGATAGATAGACAGAGAGAGAGAGAGAACAGAGAATAGAGAAGAGAAAAAACAAGTACTACAAAGAAACATTAATAACAAAAGTCGTAAAACTCGACATTCTGTGACATTTATCAATTGTTGAGACCTCCATTAGACTTAATTACCTCTGAAAAACTAAAAAAAAAGAAAAAAAATCGCAAAATAAAATACCCGGCGTGACTTATATCGCTAATGGCTGATCATCAAGCCTTTTCCGCAATTTACCGCAATTAATCATTATCTCCGAGATTCTGCGGGCGATTCCCGCCAATTGGCGAAGCGCTGGTGGGTAATCAAGCCTTTGTTTTCTGGAAATTACCTTATCTCCTTTGGATCCGTAAGAAACCCTAATCTAAGATGCCGTCGGAGCTGAGAAGAAAAATAAAAAAACAACAACTCTTATTTCCAGGTCGAGTAAGAGATGAGAAGGTTTTAAATCGGGTTTGAATTTCGTTCACTTACACTTCATGCTTTGTTTGTCTTTTATTTCTCTTCTTCCTTTTCTTCTTTCATTTTTGTAAACCTCTTTTTTTCTCATTTTGCATTTTAGAATCTTCATTTTGCTATCTGGAAATAAATGTTCTAAAATATGATCGATCCGCGAGATCGAAAAAAAAAACAGCAATTACTTCCAGGTCGTGTTACAGAGAAAACGTTTAGAATTCGCGTTTGAATTTCAATCGTCTACACTTTATGTCCTATTTAATATCCATCCCTCCTCTTCTCTCTCTTTTTCCCCCTCCAGTTCTCCCATCCTCTTCCTATTTCTTTCTCTCTTTATCCCCTTTTCCTCCTTCCTGATCTGGAAATAAAACGCACAAGGCGTTCCATTCACGAGAGCGAAGTCGTAAATGTTTTTCTCGTCGGCGTCGGAATCGCATTCATTAATCCTACTTACGTCGGAGTGTGATATGATCTCTCCCTCTCTGCACACACACTTCGTTCGCCTTTCTTCTCTCTCTCTCTTCCTTCTTCCTTCTTTTTTTTCTTTTTTTATACTTCGAAAAAATAATCTTTTGCTCTTTATGTTCTTTCGTTGTGCATCTTCCTCGTGGTATATATAATTTTTTCTTCTTCTTTTGCCTCTTCTTTTCTTTTATTAGCGCTTTTATTTCGTCACCATTCGTCTTTTTTCTCTTTCGCAATTATTCCTTCTATTTTTTATTCTCCTTTTGTCCATATTTTCCTATCCTTACTCCTCCTTTTCTTTCGTCAACCCATTTCCTTCTCTTTCTGATTCTCCATCTCTTCTTTCTCCCTTACTTTACTCATCTCTCTCTCTCCCGATTCATCTTTCCATTGCCTCCTTCTTCGCCTTCTTCCTATCTCTCCTTTTCTTTTTCCCTCCTACTATGCCTCTTCTCCTTTCCTTTTCTTTTTTCTCTCCTATATCTTCCTTTCCTCCTTCTTTGCACCCTTCTTCCTCCTTTCCCTCCACTTCTCTCCCTCTACTTCCTACCCACCCACCTACCCACCAACCCACCACCAACCCATCAACCCACGCCACCCACGCCCACCTCCACCCACCCCCCACGCCCTCGAGGAGAGCAAAGAGATATCCACCCGCCGCCCAAACACTCGAGTGGGCGTCCGATACGATGGGTGTGGGTGAGGGGTGGGCGTGAGGGGTGAGGGCAGGAGGTGGGTGGAGAGGGAGAATCATGAATTAGATGTGGGGGGGGGGGGCGTGAGGAGGGGTGGGCGTAGTGGAGCAGGAGGAGGAAAAGGAGGAGGAGGGATGGATGGATGGATGGATGGATGGATGGATGGATGGATGATGGATGGATGGGGAGGGAGGGAGGGAGGGAGGGAGGGGGAGGGAGGGAGGGAGGGAGGGGGGGGAGGGAGGGAGGGGGAGGGAGGGGGGAGGGGGGAGGGGGAGGAGGAGGAGGAAGAGGAGGAAGAGGAGGAGGAGGAGGAGGGGAGAGAAGAAGAAGAAGAAGAAGAAGAAGAAGAGGAAGAGGAAAGGAGAGGAGGAGAAAAGAAGAAAGAAGAAGAAGAAGAAGAAGAAAAGAGAAGAATTAGAAGAAGAAGAAGAAGAAGAAGAAGAAAAAGAAGAAAGAAGAAGAAGCAGAAGAGGAGGAGGAGGGTTGAGGAAGGAGTGAATAGTGGAAGAGGAGGAGGAGGAGGAAGGAGTGAACATAGTGGATCATCAGGAGGAGGAGGAGGAGGAAGGGGAGTGAACATAGTGGATCAAAGGAAACAGGAGGAGCAGGAGAGGAGGCGCAGGAGGAGGAGGAGGGGAGGAGGGAGGGACCGGCGAGAAGAAGAGAGAATCATTGAACTCTCTTGATTATTATTATCTTAACAAGCCCCATCGTTTGCCGAGGCGGGCGCCCCCTCGCGGTAGGCATGTCCGAGCCATTGTGTCGGTTTGTTCCCCCAAATCTCAGGCGCTATTGTGGCGAAGGCGCTCGGCAAATATGGCTGGACTCACGCAGGCATCCCACGGCGCACCAGACTCTGAAAGCTCAAATACCCTCGCTTCCCCTTCCCCCCCCTCCTCCTCCTCCTTCCTCCCTGCCTCCTTCCTCCTTCCTACCCCTCTCCTTTCTCCTACCCCTCTCCTTCGCCCCTCCCCTCCCCTCCCCTTCTCCTTCCTCCCCTCCTATCTC
>NW_020871861.1:16324-23824 GCF_003789085.1 Penaeus vannamei
AGAGAGAGAGAGAGAGCATAGAGAGAGAGAGGAGATGAGAGAGAAGACGAGAAGAGAGAGAGAAGAGAGAGGAAGAAAGAGAAAGAGAAAGAGAAAAGAAAGAAGAGAAAGAGAGGAGAGAGACAGGGAGGAAAGGGAGAGAGGAGAGAGAGAGACAGGGGGGGAAGGAGAGAGGGAGGGGGGGGGGGGAGGGCCGCATTGATCCATCCGCGCAGCGTTGGGGCACCGGATATGGGTCCACTCGATCTCGTCTTCCCAACCTCGTGTGTTGTTGCTACACTCTGATTCGCCTCGTCGTGGATGCGGAAATGTGGGTGGGTGCATTGTGGATAAATTTTATTTTAGAGTGGTTGTGGGTGCTTGTTTTTTTTTAATGGTTGTGGATGTGGGTGGATATGTGTGGTTTTTTGGATGGTTGTGGGTAAGGCGTGTGGTTTTGGATGGTTTGCGGGTAAGCATGATAGATACATTTTGGGTTTTTGGATGGTTGTGGATGTGTGTGGATTTTTTGGAAGGTTTTGGATACGGCTTGTGGATGTGTGTGGATATGTGTAGATATTTTGAATGACTGCAGCTTGTGGATTGTTGGATAGTAGGTAAGCTAGTGGATGTATGTGGATACGTGTGGATTTTGGAAGGTTGGTTTCGGCTTTGTGGATGTGTGTGGATACGTGTGGAATTTTGGATGGTTGTGGAAGCGTCTTGAGGTTGTGTGTGGATAATTGTGGAGTTTTTGTTATGGTGGGCTACGCTGTGGATATTTAGTGTGTGAGTTCGATTAAGGAGTGAGTGGATGCTTGGGGGTCTGTGAGGATATGATTAGATATTGGATAATTCTCGGTGTGCATGTGGGTTTGATGAGGGAGTATGTGGATGTGGGTGGATGCTTGCGGATATTTTTTGTGGTTTAGGTAGTATAGTATGTGTCTGTGGGTATATACAGATAAGTGTAGCTATGAGATCTTAGTGGATATGTGGATGTTTGATATTTGTGGATACGCCAAGATAGTGTTTGGATATAAATGGTTGTATGTGGATGTGGGAGAGTTATGCATGCGTTTGAAGATATATGTGGATACGTGGTTGGTGTAGAATACTCGTAGACGTGTGTGTGGATAGACCTGGATGAAGATATGTGTGGATGTTATATATTTGTTTTCGTTTGTTGATGTGTGGATACATGTGGATATGCGTAGATAGATCTCTACATCGATGCAGAGACGGGTGTGGATTTAGAGCTGTAGTTATAACTAGGTGGATGAAAATTATTGCAGGATTTACTTATGTTATATAGATAGATATTAGGTAGATAGCTATATTATAGACAAATGGATATAGATAGATAGTTAAATAGACATATAGACAAATAGATAGATATTTAATGATAATGATAATGATGATGAATAACATTCATTAAATAAGATACAAATGGCGAGAGAGAGAGAAAGAAAGAACAGAAAGGAAAAGAAAGAAAGAAAAGAGAAAGAAAGAAAGAAAAAAGAGAGGAGAGAGAGGAAAAGAAAGAAGAAAGAAAGAGAGAGAGAAAGAAAGAAGAAAGAAATGAAAGAGAAGAAGGAAAAGAAAGGAAAGAAGAAAGAAGGAAAGAAAGAAAGGGAATAAGAAAACGAGAAGGAGAGAGAGAGAGAGAAAGAAGAAAGAAACAGGCGCGAATAGTGGATGAGAAGAAAAGAAAGAACAGAGATGAGAGAAAGAGAGAGGAGGAGAGAGGAGAGCGAGGAGCGAGCGAAGAGAGCAAGAGGGAGAGGTGGAGCAAGCGAGCCCGAGAGCGAGAGGCCTGAGAGCACTGCCGAGAGCGAGAGCGGCGAGATGCGAGAGCTGAGAGAGAAGAGAGCGAGGAGGAGAGAGAGCGAGGGAGAGAGGAGAGAGCGAGAGAGAGAGCTAAGAGAGGAGAGCGAGAGGAGAATGGGGTGGAGCGGAGGAAGAGAGCGAGGAAAAGAGAGAGCGCGAGAGATAGAGCGAGAGAAGAGCGAGGGATGAGCGAGAGAGCGATTGAGAGCAGATATGAGAGCGAGGAGAGCGAGCGAGAGCGACGGAGAGCGAGAGAAGCGAGAGAGCTGAGAGAGCGACGAGACGAGAGAGCAGAGAGCGAGAGGAGGAGAGATGAGAGGAGAGCGATGCAGAGAAAGAGAAAGAGAAAGAGAAAGAGAAAGAGAAAGAGAAAGAGCGCCGGGGGAACTGTCTATCGGGGGCCGGGGGTGTGGGGCCGGGCAACGCCTGCGCTAAAAGGGGCGCGGGTCCCGGGGTCGTACCCGCAAACTTCAGGGCGGGGGCGGCGCGCGGCCCCGGCGGGGGGGCCTCCGGGGGGAAGGTGCGGGCTGCCCGGGGCGGCGGGGCGGGGCTGAAACACATGCTTCTCAGATGCCACTGATCTTAGGCCTTCTCTTGAAGCCTCTGATTCTTCCCTCTTCAGAATCTTCCACGTCTCATATTCTACTCGCACCTCCTTTTGTCTTTATCGCTCACACCCCCACATGTTCGTGTACGCCTGTCGTATTCTACTCGCACTTCCTAACCCGAACACACCAAGGTGCACCCAGCTGTCCCCCTCTCCTTACTCTTCGTCGTTTTCTTTTTCGATGCACATTTACTGCAAATCCACCAACGTTCATGTAACGTCCTTCGTTAGTTGCGTCTACTAGTCTGAACAGACACTTGGCTGAACAACTAGCGGGGCGGCCGGGAGGGGGCGGGGAAAGAGAAAAGAGAAAGAGAGAGAGAGAAGAGAGAGACGGCGATGGGAGAGTGGACGAAGAGAGAGAGAGAAGAAGAGAGAGAGAGAGAGAGAGAGAGCGAGGGGAGAGAGAGAGGAGAGAGAGAGAGAGAGAGAGACGAGGAGAGAGAGAGAGAGAGCGAGAGAGAGAGAGAGAGCGAGAGAGAGCGAGCGCGCAAACAGGATGGAACTGGCTGGCACTGGAGCGAGCGATGGATCGAGGCGCCCCCGTATCCTACGTCGCCGAAGGACCACAGGGTGAGGTTGAGGTTCAATATCCCGGACTTCTGTGGTCGAGTTTTAGTTTTGTTACTCTTATTATTGTCATTATTGTTATTATTCATCATCGTCATCATCACATCATCATCATCATCATCATCATCATCATCATCATCATCATCATCATCATCATCATCATCATCATCATCATCATTATAGTTGTTATTGTTCTAACTACTACTACTACTATTATTATTATTATTATTATTATTATTATTATTATTATATTATTATTATTATTATCGTTTATGTTATTATATATAACCGTTATATCTATTATTATTACTTTTATTATTGATATTATTATTATTGTCTTTATTATTACTGATTTTGTCTTTTATGACATTATCTTAAGCTTTGTACTTGTTCCAAATTCGTCATCTTTAACCCCCCCCCCCAGCCCCCCATGTCCCCTCCTCTCCCTGCATTTCCTCAGTCATCCGTGAGTTCGGTCTCACGCAAGTCCGAGACTCCTTAAATCCCTTTGGATTGAAGGACTATTACACTCACGGAGCCGCTCCTATTCTCGGACGAGGAGGCGGCGGGAAGTGTGTGTGTGTGTGGGGGGGGGAAGAAGCTCCTTCAGGCTCATCCGATTATGAGGATACCGCGTGCCGTTCCTTCTAACGAGGTTCGTAGGGCTCCGTCAATTAGGGCTAATGGAATCATATTGCCTAACGATATGTCCAGCTTCAATCTGTGACCGGGTGTGTTTGTTTGTGTGTTTGTTCGTGGTGTATGGGGGGAGGGGAGGGAGAGGGGGGAGGTGGGATGGGCTGGGGGAGGGGGAGGGAGAGGAAGGAGAGAGAGAGGGAGAAGGGAGAGAATAAGAGAATAAGAGACAGAATGCATAGTGGTGGTGTGTGTGGTGTGTGTGTGTGTGTGTGTGTGTGTGTGTGTGTGTGTGTGTGTGTGTGTGTGTGTGTGTGTGTGTGTGTGTGTGTGTGTGTGTGTGTGGTCGTGCGTGTGTGCGTGTGCGCATATGTGTCTGTGTTTATGTATATATTATGTCTCTGCATACGTGAGGCATGTGCAACAGCGCATTTCTCCGTACTTATGTTGAACGTGTCTGTACATGCGTGTACGTAACTTTACCCAAGTACCCTTCAGAGACTCACGAAAACAGTTAACTTGAAAATAAAAAAGGATCATAATTCCAGCCGGGTCTTTTGTCTTTAGAAAGAAAAAAAAAGAAGAAGAAAGAAAATAAAATCACAAAGACTGGTCTGCGCTGGTTATTTCGCGACCCGCTAATCTGAAGACAGGGTCAGGAAAGTCCGAGTAAAAGAGGAGGTGAAGAAAGAGGGAGGGAGAAAGGGGAGGGAAGTAAGAGGAAGAATGATGGAGCGAAGGAGGGAGAGAGAGAAAAAAAATAATAGAGAAGGGGAGATAGATCGTAGGCAGAATGGAAATGGAAGGGAAGTAGAGGAGAATAGAATGAATGAGGGGCAAAGAAGAGAGAGAAGTGGGATTAGATTTCTTTTTTCATACAGTAAAATAAAAGGCATAGAATATACACGAGAGAAGAACAGGAGATAAAAATAAATTAGATAATAGAAACACGAGAGGAGAATAAACAAAGGACGCAGAGCATACTCAAAAGAACAAATGATAAAAATAGAAATATCAAGAAAGAGGAGAATAAAGCAAACAAAAAAAAAACATAATAAAACACACACAAAAGGAAACAGAAATAAAGCAAAGACACAGGAAAGTCCACGGAAAGAAATACACACAAGAGGATGTCGACAATACAATGTTCTCATTAAGTGAAGAAGTAGAAGAAAAAAATCCATTTCAGGGGCTGTGACGTCACTGCACATCCTCTGTAACCGGGCACATGGTGGGCGCTGGGAATTGAGGGCGCGTGCGAGTGTAAGAGAATATCGGTTATCTTTTTATTTTATTATTAATATTTTTATTTTTTGGTGGGGGTGGGGGGGGAAGGGTGTTTGTGGTGTATGTCTGTATCTCTGTGTTTCTCTGTTTCTCTCTCTGTCTCTGTCTCTGTCTCTCTTCTGTCTCTGTCTCTCTGCTCTCTCTCTCTCTCTCTCTCTCTCCTCTCTCTCTCTCTCTCTCTCTCTCTCTGTCTCTCTCTCTCTCTCTCTCTCTCTCTCTCTTCTCTCTCTCTCTCTCTCTCTCTCTCTCTCTCTCTCTCTCTCTCTCTCTCTCTCTCTCTCTCTCTCTCTCTCTCTCCTCTCCCTCCCTCTCTCTCCCTCTCTCCCTCTCTCTCTCTCTCTCTCTCTCTCTCTCTCTCTCTCTCTCTCTCTCTCTCTCTCTCTCTCTCTCTCTCTCTCTCTCTCTCTCTCTCTCTCTCCCTCTCTCTCTCTCTCTCTCTCTCTCTCCCTCCCTCTCCCTCTCTCTCTTCTCTCCCTTCTCCTCTCTCTCTCTCCCTTCTCCCTCTCTCTCTCTCTCTCTCTCTCTCTCTGCTCTCTCTCTCTCTCTCTCTCTCTCTCTCTCTCTCTCTCTCTCTCTCTCTCTCTCTCTCTCTCTCTCTCTCCTCTCTCCCTCTCCTCTCTCTCTCTCTCTCTCTCTCTCTCTTCTCTCTCTCTCTCTCTCTCTCTCTCTCTCTCTCTCTCTCTCTCTCTCTCTCTTCTCTTCTCTCACCTTCCCTTTGTATTCCATTCTTCCTCTCTTGCTTGCATCTTACTTATCTCTCTATTCCACCTCCTCCTTCCTCTCACCTTTACCTTATCTCCACTTTTTCTCCTTTTCCATTCCCCCCACCCCCCCCCCGCCCCTCGCCCATCAAAACCAATATCCATCGCTCAATCTTTCTCTTTGTTTACGCTCTCAGGTCCAGCCCGGGCGCGCAAAAACCCACGGAATCGGACACCGCATTTATGTCTGTTTTTTTGAAAATTTCAAATCTAGAAATGTGTCGGCAACGCAATCGGACACCGTGTTTCTGTCCATGTTTTGAAAGTTTGAAATCTAGAATGAATTCGCCAAAGAAATTAGACCCGTTTTATATTTATATTCTAGAAATAATTCGCCAGCGAAATCGGACACCTTGTATCTATATTTTTAAATCTAGAAATAATTCGCCAGCAAAATCGGGACAGCCAATTCACATCAATATACTGAAATCTGGAAATAATCCGCTAACGGAATCTAACGCCATGTTTACATCATTTTATTTGATCCAGAAGTATTTTGATTTTATTTAATCCAGAGGTATTTCGCTGCTAAGTTTTATCGCATGTCATTCCTCTACGAGATAATGTGCATCTATATTTAGAAATGCATAAGCGATTCGCCAACGAAATCGGACACTCCTTATGTATCTCTATTTAGAAATCTAGAAATAATTCGCTAACCGAATCGGACACCCTCTATACACCTATATTTAGAAATCTAAGAATAAGTCGCCGCGAAATTTCGGTCGCCCGTCCTCCAGCTGTGCGCGAATTACTGAAATTATTTTCCGTATGAGATTTGACAGCTGTTGGGAGCGCGTTTGTCGTTCGTTTCCGTGCCGGGTGGACCCCGTGGCGGCGAGTCCTGTTGTCAGGGGGTCTCTGTGTTGTCAGTGATTGCGTTGGGGTGTTGTGGGTCTGTGAGGGTGATGTCAGCTTGTGTTGTGAGGTGTTTGTTGTGGTTTTGGTGTTGTTTGTGAGGTGGTGGTGGTAGTGGTGTGTTGGCAGGTTTTGTGTTGTTGCTTTGTTGATGTTCGTGTTGTGGTGTTGTTGTCAGGTCGTGTGTTGGCGGGATATGTGTTGTTTTGTTTGTGTGTGGAGGTCGTTGTTTTGTTTGTGTGTGGAGGTCGTTGTTTATGTTGTCATTTTGCTTTATTTCGATTGTACTTGACTTGATTTAATGATATTGTTGTCAGCCGCTGCGTTGTCAGGCTTACTGTTGATGGTTTGCGGTTATATCACGTTGGTATTTCATTATGTGCCTTTGTTGACAGTCTGTATATTATTTTCCCCGTTTTTGCCATGTTGTCATTTTATTCATGTTGCGGAAACGCTGCTGTCACTCTGCCCTCGTTTTCGATTGCATTTTGAACAAATCCGTTGAGTTTTGCTGTCACTCTCTGTGTCGTTTTGTTGTTTTGTTTGTGTTCGAGATTTTGTTATTTTGTTATTATTTTCTTTTGTTTCGTTTGCTATTTTTCTGGATTTGGTTTTGTTGAGCTTATTTCTTGTTGTTATGAGGGTAAAGAGGTTATGTTTATATAAATTTGTTAAATTGTTAAAAGAAAAACGTTAAAGAGGTTATGTTTATATAAATTTGTTGTATATTTTTTTGTCATTTTGTGTGTTTAATTTATGCTATGTCTTTATTTTTTTTTTTATTTTTTTGCATTGATTATTCATTTTTTGCATCAAAAGGTGGTATTCAGTTGGTATTTTCTTCTCTGATGATAGAGAAACGAGTGTCGAAGCCAGAAAAGAGAGGGAAAAGGAATACGTGATGATGATGATAGACAGTGGCGACAGTGATGATGAGGATGATAGCGGTAGTAATAATGATGATATCGATAA
>NW_020871861.1:34925-49925 GCF_003789085.1 Penaeus vannamei
AGATGAGGAGAGAGAGGAGGAGAAAGAAAAAAGAGGGAAAAAAAGAGAAAAAGAGGAAAGAGGAAAAGAGAAAAGAGGAAAGAGAGACAGAGAGAAACAGAAAATAAATAAGAAAAAAGAAACATATCACAGCAAACAAACAAACAAACAAACAGACATACAAAACGAAAGAAAAAAAAAAAACAAAAAAAAGCATAAACAACCCGATAGAAAAAGAAAACAAACAAGAAGAGAGAATAAAGCACGAAGCAGATTTTAGCAAAAGGACCACCGTGCAATGAACCGCAATCAAAGGTAAGGGTGTTTTAATGCTACATTAGTGTTGCAAGCCCGCATGATTCGTGTGATTTCAGCGACGCGCGATATTTAAGATAGTTCCGGCTAATATAGTTCCATTCGGAGCTACCCCATACGCCAAAGTAATATAATTCGGGGGTTATGGCGCTCTTGAAAAATTGGTACTCCGAAGTTTCTCAAACCCCTATTTTACATATATTGCCACTTTAGGAGGTATTGTGGTTTTTGATTGTTTTTTTGTTTTTATGATAATCGGTTACAATCAGCATCCCATCATCCCGAATGAGTACCAATAGTTCCTGCTGTCTGCCCCAACGCGAATTTTAGAACAAAGGAATAATTAGAAAGTGGCCTTGTGAATTGAAGAGAGGAAGATGGGGAGAGAGAAAGAGAGGATGGACGAGAGAGAGGAGAGGAGAGAGATGGGGAGAGAGGAGAGATGGGGAAGAGAGATGGGGAGAGCAGAGAGAGAGAGAGATAGTTGTTAACAGATGAGAGGAGGAGGAGAGAGGAGAGACAAGAGAGAGAGAGAGGAGAGAGAGAGAGACGAGAGGAGAGAGAAAGAGAGAAGAGAGAGGAGAGAAAGAAGACGAGAGAAGACAGAGAGAGAGAGAGAGCGAGAGAGAGAGAGAGGGAGAGAGAGAGAGAGAGAGAGAGAGAGAGAGAGAGAGAGAGAGAGAGACTGAGAGAGGAGAGAGATGGGGAGAGAGAGAGAGAGAGATAGAGAGAGAGAGAGATGGGAGCCAATTCTGGGAACTATTAGAGGGAGGGAAGAGGAGACATAAGGCGAATGGACTACGATGATGAGCGAAGACGAGACCGAACCGTCCAAGAATGGATGTAGAAGAGAGAAGCCCCGACCCCAAAATACGTATAAAAGAGGGTCAATGAATCTGGTTAAAGGTGATGTATATATGCCATAGAAATTTACAGATAGAGGTTAATACGGACAAGTAGCAAAGATTATATATTTTACGGATGTAAGAAAAGAACGCGGTCTTTATATAAAAAAAAGAATTGAAATAACGACATAAGAAGGAAAAATAAAAATCTAATAATAAAATAAACAATATAATACTAACAACAAATCAATTTAAAAAATATGAAGTACAAAAAAAACTGAATAAAAAATAATTAATTTTTAACCCCCCCCCGTCTGCACTCCACATACCCGCGTCCTCTCAACTTCTTAGCAAGTTACTCAACCCTTTTAGCTCCTAACAAGCCAGACACAACTCAGTGAGCCTGCACCAGGCGGTCTGAAGACGCACCCGCCGCATATCCCGCGAGTTGCCAGGCGGTTATGTACGACTCTCCGCTCAATTAAGTGGGAGCACGTTCCGCGGGGGTCGTGGATGTTCTATTTCACGGTCCCCCGGCCTCGCACGGTGCGTTTCGTGATGGGGTTTGATGTCCCCTTACCGCTTCTCTGACTTACACCCAACCACTGAATGCCATTTTCCCTCTTGTCCTCACGAGTTCTATGATCAGAGCTCGTCCCGTCTCTCTAAATTCTTACTATCCGGCATCAGCGCTTAGGCTTCCGAATGAAGACACCGCATCGGACCGGGCTGTGCCGGACAGTTCACGGGGACATTCTGTGGCCGCCAAACCTCTAGCTACCTTACTTCGACAAAAGCAAGCAAGACTCTTGGTATCCCTCTTCGCATTTTCACATGTGTGTCGGTATTTGGTCATGACCTGAATCTCTCCGGCGAATTCTCTGTCCATCCTCGTGCCTCTCCTGTCTCTCATTTTAGTCTATTTCCTTATTTTATGATTTTCTACTGCATTTTTTATTTTCATTTTTTTATTTTTTATCCTCTCTTTATACTTTTGTCTTATGCGTAGTCTTATTTTGTATGTTTATTTTTATTATTATTTATTTTTTTAGTTAGATTACTTTTATTATTTAATTTTTTCTTTTCTTACGCTTTCATTCTTAGATTATCTCTGGAAATAGCTAAGTTGTGTTTTGCTCTGCGGCATCTGTCAGATTGCCAATCCATGTTTTATTATATTTTCTTTGATCCCAAATCCACTGTTCTACGCCTCCTTGCTTCTTATCCACCGTGTCTCAGCTCAGGATCTATACCTATGTCCCTCTATTTTTTTGTCTCTGTGTATTATATTATCCTCTATTTTTCCTCATTTGATTTTTTTTTTCTTTTTCTTTTCCTTTTTAGTCTCCCGTTGTACTCTCCCGGCTAAAATAGTCGTTTTTTTTAGTCACGTTCGAGTGATGGCCCCACAAAAATCAACAGTTATTATTCATATGTCTCGTCTTTTATCTCTACACTTAATACCATCTGACGTCCTTTCCGACATTGTCTCCTCACGCGGCCTTCCTTACAACATGAGGTACACAACTATATTATTTATTATTCCGTATCCTCGAACCTCCCTTATTTATGTCTCTAGTTTCCAATCTGTTATCAGGTTAACCTAGAACACGAACTTTAGAGCGCGTAATTTGGGCCCATGCCTCGTTACTACGCAAAACTTTTAAACAAATACCACCATTCCATCGCCTTCGCCGTATTTACATATTTCACGTACGCTTCTTTTAATTGTTGTAATATATAGATAGTACAAGTGACTCAAGGGTTATACAATACAGTTTATTCTAATTCATATATCTGATTAGATTGTATTTAATACTTAATCATACCAACGTTTAAAAGTAACTAACAGATTTGTATTACTTGAGCAATAATTTTTATTTTTTTTTCGACCTAATATTTTTTGTTTCAGCAGATATATTGTTTTTTTGTCAGTTTTTTTTTTTTGTTTTTTTTTTTTCTTTTATCTAAGGATTTGTAAATCACTCTCTTAAGATTATTTTTTTACGTAAATGTTTACAAAACAGTTTTCCTTTTTTTCAGCTATTTTTTTGCCCGTTTTTGTTCTCGCTAATTATGTGTGAGACAGCCGCCTCTTTTAAATCTCATTATTTTTTAAATTTTTGACTGTTAAAGTCTCTCCTCTCACAACATGATGCCTCCACTCAGTAAACCTTAGACAACCTCTCTCAGATTCGTGCATCACGACCTATTAACGTTCGTCACACAACTTCATCATAGAATTTATTGCTAGGACATACTCTCTATTTGTCGAATCCCATATCAGTGAGCGATTTCATTCCGCGTGACGCGCGTTTTTGCGACCCACACGGATATACATTAATTATAAATCACTAGTTAGTACCATGTGATCACAACCGAATTTGGCGTATCGGCCCTCTTATTGTATGTCGGCAGGCGCCTCTCTACTCCCAGGTCATCCCGTTTGTTTTTCACGTGTGGCCAGTTCTTCACCGGACACCTCCTGAACAGTTTTCATGGATTAGTTTCTTTCCATATTTCTGTCTGGCTGAATGTTAGTGTCATCAGACGTATTTCCTGTTCGTAGTTCGTCAAGAACGTGTACCGGGAAGCGATGGTATTTATAGTCTTCTTTGAGTCTCTTTAGTATTCAAGGCAATCAGACATCTTGTATTTTTATAACTACTCCGACTTGATTTTCATATCATCATTATAAGGAATAAACAAACTAACACCTCAAGTTAATCTTCATTCGCGAACTTTTTCGTGGAACCTCTTGCAGCTCCTTCGCGTAGCATCATCCATCGAAATCCGACTTGAGCCGAACGCGCCCGAACGCGACAGATAGCCATCGCTCAAGCTATATAAGGTCTGTATTCATTCGGTTCCCGCCAGTAGGAAATCCGCCAGCGACAGGCAGCCATGCAGAGCAATCTCTCCAAAAGTTTGCAATATCTTGAATGGACTTGCTCTAATCTAGGTCTTTGTGCGTGGGTTTGCGTGGCGTTGATGGTTCTCGGTTCTCGCGAAAATTCATTTGGCAAAGATTTGCAATAATAGCTTGTTAAAGGGAATGCTGCCGATCAGGATCGAGAATTATACGACAGTCATGATAGGTTTGTATTTTCTTTTTTTTTTATTCATTATTCATAATTACTTCCATATTTGTCCACTGCTGGAATATGTTGGTGACCATCACCGTTTTACTTTGTTTGGATTTTCTTGAGAAATGTAGCAAAGGCAAAGCAAATAGCAACAAGTAAAAAAAAAAAAAAAAAAAGAAAAAAAAAAAAAGAAAAAAAAAAATCCATTTTTTTTTTATTTTTTTTGTTGTTACGGCTCTTAGCTTTTTATCTTTTATGCCATTTCATGATATTAGAAAAGTACATTTTACTGACAAATCCATTAATAATAAGAATAATACAATCATCACATCGTCTTTTCTTTCGTCTTCTATCCTACCCACCTACGATATGAGAAGAAATATAACACCGGGGATTTTTTCCGGCACATCCCGTTCTTTTCACTCCTACGAAAAGATTTCCTTTTTTTTTTTTTTTTATTCTCTTTTTATATTCCTGATTTACTCCGGCCGACCGGGCCCCACGCCTAGCGCCCCAAGAGTCGCTGGCGATGACTGCTCCACAGTGTGGCATCGCTATTCGTAAGCGCCGCATAGCGTCACAGGCAAAATGCCCGGCCCTCGTTTCTATATGGACAAAGCTATTCCTTTCTTATATCCTTAATTTACTCACTAAGCCACAGACGGCTCTTGACAGGTGTGCACTAGATTACTTGACTGGCGAGCTACTGTTTAGTTAAGAGGAAATAAAGAAGCATCGCCCGATCGCTGAAACAGACTCCGATAAAAAGCGAAGATAAAAACACAAAATGGCCCAGAAAACAATACACGTGCACAAGTCTTAACGAGTCTAATAGAGAAAAGAACAAATCGAAAAAAGAGACCACGAAAAAAAAAACGAACGAAACTATGGTCGAAGAAAAAGAAAGGAAAACACAAAGCACTAAATAAGCTAATATTAAAATCACCAAAAAATTAAGAAAGGAGGAAAAGCTGAAAAAAGAAAAAGAAAAAAAAATAATAAAACCATGAATAAACAAGAAAAAAATGATGATAAAAGAACTTAAATAGAAAAAAAAAGATATCCATCCATTATTCCACGAAGGCGATCCTGATGAAAAAAAAAGGAAAACCTAAAAAAAAAAATGTATTTCTTCTAACAGAAGAAAAATTAACGAAAGGCACAAAACCCAAAAACAAAACAAAGATATTAAAACACATAAAAAAACACATTATCCAAAACAAACCAACCGCAAAAAAACAACTCATCAACAAAAACCATGTTCAGACCTCCATGATTTTTCCTTACTACGCGTTATTCGTTTTTTCTTAAAATTCTTCATCTACATCATCGTAAACAATCTCATAATTCTCTAAACTTCCAACTGATACTCATCGATATTTACAGCGGATTCTCACTCAAGCAATATTTCCAGCCTGGAGTATCACCATTATACTAATTGCCAATGCAAAGATATGAGCTCTGGAATATAATGCGCAATTGGCTAATGATCTAATTTTCTATGCATATACAGAAGTTCTGGAAAAAATAAAATATTATCTGTTTATAGTTTTGTTGTAAAGCGTTCCGGACAGGGGGAGGAGGAGACGAGGCAGGGATAATAATGAAATACATGATAATAATAATCCTCAGTTTGATTAAAAAGTAATACTAATATAATTTAAAAAGACGTGGACGAATAAACGTGTTTAATATATATAATGTATGAATTAGATCGATATAATCCCGCAATCAATATGAATACAGTAATACATAATCTAGATAAAATAATCATACATAAAATGATAATAAATAATTACTCAATAACGAATAAAGGAAGCACCATGGACGAGAAACACATATTCCCAATACCCATCTCATACAATACATCATGACTAGATATAATTATACCAACAGTCAAACTATGGGAACTACGACTAAATACCCTCTACCAAGCCTTATAGATACGAATCGGCGGAATCATGAACATAACAGATCACAATTATCAAACTCTTCGACTCAACATTAAAACGAGGCACTTCCTCTCACACATTTGCCCACTGGATCCTTGCCTCAGCGTTCTCCATCAATGATTAACTAATAGTCACTCATTATATCTATTACTCACCAACCTGTCTACGGCATAAATCTATATATTGATAACTATTCATCTCTGAATCATACTAAGCACTGCTTCCTATAGATATTCATTATCTTCCAATCAAATTCTTTCTTAATTATGATTAAGAATCTCAACATAACCTCTGTCATCCTCCCTTCCACAGAACATAAAATTCTTATATAATTCGATCTATATAAATAATAATTTCATCAATGAATCAATAATAACAAGAGAGAGGCAGAGTTCGGGACTAGAGGACGCAGAAAGAGGTGGAAGTAGGGAGAGCGACGGACAGAACAAAGGTATTCTCGCAGAGTGTATCCAAATAAGGACGAGAGTGTAGCTTGGAAGAGAGTGAGTCTGATCATGATCTACACGGAGAAGAGAGAAGCAATATGTCCCGCTACTAGGAGTCTCAAGACTCACTCCGTTAAGTAAAGACAGTTCTTTCCCACTCTTTCCGCAACTTCTTCTGGCTTAAGGAAATTACGCGATTGCTAACGTATGTCGCATCAGAACGAAACCGGCTGTGTGCAAATGACGACTTTAGCGGGGGCAGACTTCCGCGTTAACGTAGAACATGTTCCGACGTCACTACTCTGAGAACCCCGTGTATTCTAAAGTTAAGCAATAACGAGAAAATCGTATCAGAATGAGAAGAAACGACCACGTATCTGCATGCGATAGGACTCCTCGCCTGACTGCGGTCAACACACCTTCACGACCTTATTATCGCGATAATCGGCCTCGAACCCAGTTCTAGTTGGAGCGACAGTCTTACATTCACTTAATACATTCAAAAAACAAACGACAGTCTCCGTATAAAACTACCACATAATAAAGAAATGCCTAATCAAACGTTACTCAGACCACCTCCCTCCCCCCCCTCAGATTGCAGAAAATAAATCATAGAACTTCATTCAAAAACAAAAGACAATACTTAACCCCAATCGACATCAATCCGCACGCACCGCCCCCATCATCAATCACACGAACCGTTATTTAACAACCCCTTTCCACCTTCCCCAGCATCTCTCGAGGCATTCCTATACTCCGATGCCCTGCGAAATTTCTGCTTGCATGATCTGTTACCTCGCTTTCCCTCCCCGCTCCCTCTAACCCCACCCCGCGCGTCTCGACACGCTCGGAGTAGTGAATAAAGGAAATAAGCCGTAGGGATGGCACAATCCATGCCAGTTGTATACTCGAGTAACGATACCATTTCCATCCGCGACTTGAGATACATTATTGCGCTGCGGTCTTGCACTGCCGCTATCGGTTCGTTCTGTAACGGTCTGTTCCGTAAATGAATTCCCTCTCATTGTACTTCTTCAAAACAGTGCAAAAATCTTGGCAAATCATCTTACATACCGAAATATCAATACGAATATATTTTGAAAGAGAAAAAAACTTAAAAGAAAGAGGCGGAGGGGGGAAGTGTGAAGTGGAAAGTCTTTTTTTTAAAGTTTTTGCTTTCTGTCTTTTTTTTATTTTCTTTTTCTTTTGTTTTGTCACAAACCGGCATTTAGGCATTTCGCTACACTGTCATACAAATCTTTGCCCTTAGATTTTTGTTTTTTTGTTTGTTTTGTTTTTCTCTCTAAGTTGAACTGGTTTAAAAAGTTCGCCGTGTTATGTGGACTTACATTGATTGTCTACTTCCGTGTGGAGTGTAGGCGGGACGTGGAACTAGATTCTGTGTTACTTGTCTCTTGTTTGAGTTGTTGCACATGTATTTTAGACGGAAATAATTCAAACCTATAACAAAATCGACAAGTAACAAGCCCATCAGAATAAAATCAATCTTGAGAGGATAAAAGGTCATAGAAAGACACTACAACAAACCATATGACTGCAGCACGACCTACAAAACAACAACAACAATAAACAACAAAGCAACAAGCAAAAAAACAAACAAACCTATACAACAAAGCGACTGAGAAAACAAACAACAACAATAATAACAACACACAATAGCAAGCAGCAATAACAGTTATCACCCAAAATAATTAATATATATATGATAAAAGCAATATGTATAATCAAGAATTAAAAAGAAAAGAAACATAATCAATAAATAAAAATAATCGACATGAATGAAATAAAAATAATAAACACTCAACAAAGAAAACCTAAAAAACAACAACAAAAAACACATAATTAAGAAATAAAATAAAATAATACATTCTAAATCCCCCCCCCCCCCAAAAAAAGAAGAGGAAGAAAGAAGAAGAGAAGAAGAAGAGAAGGAGAAGGAGAAGGAAGAAAAGGAAGGGAAGAGGGAGAAGGAGAAGAAGAAAGGGAAGGAAGAAGGAGAAGGAGAAGGAGAAGGAGAAGGAGAAGGAGAAGGAGAAAGAGTAGAAGGAGAAGAAGGAGAAGGAGAAGGAGAAGAAAAAAGAGCGAAAGACGAAAGAAGAAGAAGAAGAAGAAGAAAAGAGAAGAGAAGAGGAAGAAGAGAAGAAAAGGAGAAGGAGAAGGAAAGAAGAAGGAGAAGGAGAAGGAAGAAGGAGAAAGAAAAGAGAAGAGAAAGAGAAAGAGAAGAAAGAGAAAGAGAAAGAGAAAGAGAAAGAGGAGTAGAAGAGAAAGAGAAAAGAAAGAGAAGAGAAAGAGAAAGAGATAAGAGAAGAGAGAGAAAGAGAAAGAGAAAGAGAAGGAGAAGAGAAGAGAGAAGGAGGAAGAAAGAGAAGGAGAAGAAGAGAAGAGAAAGAGAAGAAGAAGAAAGAAGAAGAAAGAAGAAGAAGAAGAAAGGAAGAAGAAGAAGAAGAAGAAGAAGAAGAAGAAGAAGAAGAAGAGAAGAAGAGAAAGAAGAAGAAGAAGAAGAAGAGGAGAAGAAGAAAAGAAGAAAAAGAAAAGAAAAAGAAAAAGAAAAAGAAAGAAGAAGAAAAAAAAGGAAGAAGAAGAAGAAGAAGAAGAAGAGAAGAAGAAGAGAAGGAGAAAAGAAGAAGAGAGAAGAAGAAGAAGAGAGAAAAGAAAAAAAAGAAAAAGAAAAGAAAATAAGAAAGAAAAAGAAAAGAAGAAAAAGAAATAATAATAATAATAATAAGAGGAAGAAAAAGAGAAGATTAAAAAAAAAAACACATTTTACAATCACTCGATTTCCACACCAGACGCGGCCACTGTCTCCTCTCCCTTTCCCTATAATCATTACGACCATGACGTGAATTTCAACACCAGATACATTGGATTGTGACATACCGAGAGCCATTGATTCGTGACATACCAGAGCCATACATACCTAGAGCATTGATTGTGACATGTAACGCAGTAGCCATTTGATTGTGACATACCAGAGCCATTGATTGTGACATGCCAGAGCCATTGATTGTGACATACCAGAGCCATTGATTGTGACATACCAGAGCCATTGATTGTGACATACCAGAGCCATTGATTGTGACATTGTTGATTGTGACATACCATTGATTGTGACATACAGAGCCATTGAATTGTGACATCACCAGATTGCATTGATTGATTGTGACATGACATACACCAGAGCCATTGATTGTGACATCCATATGCCATTGATTGTGACATATTGCCATTGATTGTGACCCATTGATTGATGACATACGCAGAGCCATTGCCCATTGATTGACATGACATACTACCCAGAGGCCATTGAATGTGTTACCCAGAAGCCATTGATTGTGACATGACATTGATTGTGACGCAGAGCCATTGATTGTGACATACCAAGAGCCATCCATTGATGACATACCAGAGCCATTGATTGTGACATACCAGAGGATTGTGACATAACAGAGCCATTGATTGTGAACATACCACCAGAAGGCATACATTGATTGTGACATACCAGAGCCATTGATTGTGACATACCAGAGCCATTGATTGTGACATACCAGAGCCATTGATTGGATGATTGTGACATACCGAGAGTGACCATTGATTGTGAACATACCAGAGCCATTGATTGTGAATCCATTGCCATTGATTGAGTGACATGCCAGAGCCATTGATTGTGACATACCAGAGCCATTGATTGTGACATACCAGAGCCATTGATTGTGACATACCAGAGCCATTGATTGTGACATACCAGAGCCATTGATTGTGACATACCGCAGAAGCCATTGATTGTGACATACCAATTGATTGTGACATACCAAGGACATACCAGAGCCATGATTGTGACATACCAGAGCCATTGATTGTGACATACCAGAGCCATTGATTGTGAGCATTGCCAGAGCCATTGATTGTGACATACAGAGCCATTGATTTGACATACCAGAGCCATTGATTTGTGACATACCAGAGCCATTGATGTGACATACCAGAGCCATTGATTGTGACATACCAGAGCCATTGATGTGACATACCAGAGCCATGATTGTGACCAGACCATTGATTGTGAACATACCAGGCCCATTGATTGTGACATACCAGAGCCATTGATTGATTGTGACATACCAGACCATTGATTGTGACATACCAGAGCCATTGATTGTGTGAGATTGTGAACAGCCAGAGCCATTGATTGTGACATACCAGAGCCATTGATTGTGAGCATACCAGAGCCATTGATTGTGACATACCAGAAGCATTGACTTGTGACATACCAGAAGCCATTTGAATTAGATGACAATACAGAGCCATTTGACATAACCAGAGCCATTGATTGTGACATGCCAGACCATATTGTGACATAATACATTGAGCCATTGATTGTGACAAATACAATGACCATTGATTGTGACATACCAGAGCCATTGATGTGACATACCAGAGCATTGATTGTGACATACCAGAGCCATTGATTGTGACATACCAGAGCCATTGATTGTGACATACCAGAGCCATTGATTGTGACATACCAGAGCCATTGATTGTGACATACCAGAGCCATATGATTGTCGACATACCAGAAGCCATTGATTGTTGACATACCAGAGCCAGCCAGGCCATTGATTGTGACATACCAAGCCATTGATTGTGACACCCAGACCATTGGATTGTGACAACCAGAGCCATGATTGTGACATACCAGAGCCACATACCAGAGCCATTGATTGTGACATTTGACATACCAGAGCCATTGATTGTGACATACCAGAGCCATTGATTGTGACATACCAGAGCCATTTGATTGTGACATAACCATTGATTGTGACATACCAGAGCCATTGATTGTGACATACCAGAGCCATTGATTGTGACATACCAGAGCATTGATTGTGACATCCAGAGCCATGATTGTGACATACCAGAGCCATTGATTGTGACATACCAGAGCATTGATTGGTGACATACCAAGCCATTGATTGTGACATACCAGAGCCATTTTGATTGTGACATTACGCAAGAGCACTATTGTGACATACCAGAGCTGATTGTGACATTACCAGAGCCATTGATTGATGACATACCAGAGCATACCACGCGGGGCAGGACGGTGGCTCCTTCACCATTTTAATGATGGTTGAGGCGATACCATTGTCGGAATGGTATCGTGAGTGACTGTGTGTGGTGGGGATGGGGGGTGGGGTGTAACCCAGCTATATCTATATCTAATTACTATATGATACGTATATATAATCTTACATGTTTGTCACATACGTATCTTCACACATACGTATACATATGCGTATACGCCTGACCATTGCTTCCTCTGTTCATTCCTCTCTTCTTGCTTCACCAGACATTAGAATGTTGTGTTGTCTATCTTTTCCAGAAGAGCTATGTATTGTTGTAACGCTTCCTTGTTCATTACCGTTCGTCACATGCTAACCACGTGACGGTGCGATCTTTAGACCATTGTACAGGAGATCAGGCAGAAGGCCAAGGAGCAACACCTCGCCCCAAGGAGCTGCCGCACTCCAACATCTTATTCAGTAAAGGAGTCAAGACATCTTGGTTGTCTACCTTAAACCCATTGCTGCGCATCTACCAACTCTGTAGGACCCAACATTTGGGCTCTTACATGGGGGAGGTGGGTGGGTTAGTGGTGTGACTGTGTGTAGGGGAGGTGGGGGGAGGGTGGGTGGAAGGGTGTGTATGTGTGTGAGTGTTTGTGTGGGGGATGGATGGGGTGGTGTGTGGGGGTGTAGTGTGTGTGGTGTGTGTGTGAGGTGGGGGGGGGTTGGTGGTGGTGTGAGGGGGGGGGGTTGGTGTGTGACTGATGTGTATGTGTGTTGTGTGTGTATGTACGTGTGTGTGTATGTATGTGTGTGTGTGTGTGTTAGTGTGTGTGTGTTAGTGTGTGTGTGTGTGTGTGACGTGTGTGTGTGCGTAGTTAGGCAGATAGATATAGGAGTGACCTTTGTCGTCGTATCCATATCATATAAACGAAGCTACTGTACATGAAGGCGGGAGGGAGATACGAATGGAATGGATAGAATAGAAGGACGAACGGATAGAAAGACTAACAAAAGGACGAACAAAAGGACGAAAAGACGGACGGGGAAACGAACAGACGAACAGATAGAGACTGAGAAAGACGAGATTGGAGGTGGATCGAAGAATAGAAGCGGCGGGAGGTAGGGTAAAGATATGGGCGGCGGGAGAGGAGGGAGGAAGGGACCGGGCGGGGAGTATGGGCGGCGGAGAGGGAGGAGGGAGAGAAAAAGAGGATGGGAGAGGAAAGGGGGGGGGGAGTGGGGCCAAGGGAAAATACGGGCGGCGGGGAGAGGAGGAGGAAGAGGAGGAGGGAAGGAGGAGGAAGGAGGATGGGGAGGAAAGAGGGAGGCGGATGGCAAGAGGAAATACGGCGGCGGAGAGGAGGAAGGAGGGAGGGAGAGAAAGAGGGGAGGGTGGGGGGAACATGGGCGGGGGAAAAAACACCGAGTGAGCGATGGGTTCCAGTGGCTGATTCGCGAGGGGGGGGGTGAGGGGAGAAGGGAAAGGGGGGGAGAGAATGGGCGGAAGAAGTCGCGGGCAGAATTGAGGTTGTCTGATCTGGTCGTCGCGTTTTCGGTGGGCGTGCGAAGGGCCACGTGTTATTAAGTGTAAGTAATTATAAGTAGGGATCTTTATAAGTAGGAATCTTTCTAAGTAGGATTTTTTATAAGTAGGATCTTTCTATAGAATCTTTCTAAGTAGGAATCTTTCTAAGTAGGAATCTTTCTAAGTAGGAATCTTTATAAGTAGTAGGAATCTTATAAGTAGGACTCTTCTAAATAGAATCCTTTCTAAGTAGAATCAGTAGGACTCTTTCTAAGTAGGAATCTTCTAAGTAGAATCTTTCTAATAGGAATCTTTCTAAGTAGAATTCTTTCTAAGTAGAAGTAGGACTCTTTCTAAGTAGGACTCTTTCTAAGTAGACTTCTCTAAGTAGGTAGACTCTTTCTAAGTAGGAATCTTTCTAGTAGGACTCTTTCTAAGTAGGGACTCTTTATAAGTAGGAATCTTTATAAAGTAGGAATCTTTATAAGTAGGAATCTTTATAAGTAGAAACTCTTATAGTAGTTTTTTGTTTGTTTGTGTTGAAAGATACACATACACGCACACGCGCTTATATGAGATAGATAGACAAATAGTTATAGATAGATAGATAGTTGAAAGAGACACAGAGAGGAGAGAGTAGAGAGAGAAAGGGAGAGAGAGGTAGAGAGAGTGGGAAAAAACAGATAGGTAGATTGATTGATGGAAGAGAGAGCGAGAGAGAGAGAGAGAGAGAGAGAGAGAGAGAGAGAGAGAGAGAGAGAGAGAGAGAGAGAGAGAGAGAGAGAGAGAGAAGAGAGAGAGAGAAGAAAGAAAGAAAGAGAAAGAAAGAGAGAGAGAGAGAAAGATAATAGAGAGAACAGAGAATAGAGAACGAAAGAGAGAGAGATGAAAATAAAACAAAAAAAAGAGAAAACGAGAACAGAGACACACCATCATACCTAATCTTATAGAATTACCCCTCCCCCCCCCACCCCCACCCCCAGGAGACCATGACGTCACTCATTTAACAGTGAAGCCGGCTCTCCGCTTGGAAAAAATAATTACCAACAGAGTAATATGTTGATTAATTTTAGCCGCAAAACACACGCAGGTTACAGTGCTTCTCTACACCCAGTGAATCACAACTCAGGTGCTAGAATGTGAAGTGAAAACAAAGTGACTGTCACCCGTTTTGATTTTTTGAAATGAAGTGAAATGAAGAAGCAAAATTGAGGATGCTGGATGAACCTTAAAAAGACACAGAAATAGACGCATTTGTTAAATTTCCTTTTAAAAATTCGCGAAATAATGAAATCAATTATATTTCTTACTTACAAATAACGTATAAAAGAGAAGAAGTGATAACACAAGCGGTTTTGGTAATACTGGCAGTGAATCCACGAAAATACTTCACCCGATTCTGGTAACAGTGATTTTGAGGTAGAGAGAATTTGAATCACACTGAGGAAAGAGGAATACATAAAGAATTTCGTTTGTGAAGTGTAATCAAATAGAAATTAAAACTCGTCCAATCAGGGAGTAACTTCTATTGCAAAACTTTTATTCTTTCATGTCTGTCTGCCTCTGTGTCTGTATGTTTGTCTGTTGCTCTCTCTCTTCATTCCCTCTCTGTCTCTGTGTCTCTCTTTCTCTCTCTTATCTGTGTGTTTTCCTCTCTCTCTCTCTCTTCCGCTTTGCCTCTTTTCCTTTATTTATTCCTCTCTCTCTTGCTATTCCTCTTTTCTTGTATCATCTCCGTCTTCCCCTCCACTATACTCTGTCATCCTCC
>NW_020871861.1:54925-64313 GCF_003789085.1 Penaeus vannamei
CAAAAAAAAAACATACACACAAACACACATACATAAACATACACCCAAAGACACACATACATATACACATACACACAACCCAAACACACACACACATCAAACACACACACATGCACAGAAACATAGACACAAACACAATCGAAAACATACACACAAACACACATGCATAAACATACACCCAAAACACATACATATTCACATACACAACACACACACACACAAACACACACATATACTGTAAGCATCATGGTACTGCTGAAAGGTAGGTGTACTCATGTGTACGTCGAGCTAAAAGGGTGTACTCGTGCAAGTGTATAATGTACAGGCAACCACTTTCCACTTTCAAAGCATGTTTCGAACCCTGCCTCGCGAATCAGTTAACTTTCCCGCCAACGAGCTGTTTCGAAGCCTCAGTCACGCAAACGGACTCCTCATTCTGACTTATTATTTACTTTTTCGCTTTATATCCTTTAACAATCCTTTCTCATTACTTGATATTCATAACTAGTTATCTTTTAGCATTATTAATTACCTATGCACAGCCTTTCAATGGTTACTTTCGTTAAAAACACCAAAAACGGAAGAGAAAATCACAAAAAACGGGAAGAAACACTACGTTTTCTTTGAAGGTAAATAATAGTTAAAAAAACACAAGCGTAAATATACATAAATGATACTTAAAAAACAACAACACAGGCGTAACTAAAAGCTTAATGAATATTCACTACCAACGCAAATAAAACCTAAAAGAACGAGTAACATAAATAAAACCTAAAAGAACGACTAAGTAACGAAAATAAAACCAAAAGAACGACTAAGTAACAAATAAAACTAACTAAAAGAACGAAAGTAACGGAAATAAAACCTAAAAGAACGAAGTAACGAAATAAAACCTAAAAGAACGACCAAGTAACGCAATTAAAACCTAAAAGAACGACCAAGTAACACAAATAAAGCCTAAAAGAACGAGTAACATAAATAAAACCTAAAAGAACGACCAAGTAACGGAAATAAAACCTAAAAGAACGAGTAACACAAATAAAACAGATGAAAACAGTAATGATAAGATTAAAAACTCAAAAACCAGTCTGGATTCCTCTCAGTACTTAAGTCTTCTTATGAATTCTTGAGAATAATCATAACCATAATCAATTTAGTGCTGAATATCATTTATTATGAATTCATTGCTTGAAGTTATGATTATATTTTACTTATATAATAATTTCTTATTGTAAAGGATGACGAGGAGGAGGAAGAGGAAGAGAAAGAAGAATGAAGAGGTGGAAGAAGAGGAAGAGGAGGCAGAGTAGGAAGTATAGGAAGAGGTGGAAGAAGAGGAAGAGGAGAAATAATAGGAAGAGGAGGAAGAAGGGGAGGATGTGGAAGTAGAGGAGTACATATAGTAAAGGAAAAGCAAGAAGACGAGGAGGAATAGAAAAAAGAATAGGAAGGAGTTGAGGAGGAGAAGGAAGAGGAGTATTGTATAGGAAGATGAGGAAGAGGAAGAAAACGAGGAGGAGCAAGAAGAAGAGGAGAACGAGGAGGATAGGAAGGAAGAAAGGGAGGAGGAAGATGAGAAAAACAAGGAAGATGAAGAAGAGGAGGAGGAGGAGCAGGAAGAGGATGCAACGTACAGGAGGAAGTGGATGTGGAGAAAGAAGAAGAGAAGTGGAGAGGAAGAGGGAAAAGAGAAGAGGTAGAGAAAGAGAAGAAAAAGATGGAGAGGGAGAGAAGAAGAAAAGAGGATAAAGAGAAGAGAGAGAAGAAGAGAAAAATCATCACCTTTCCCCTATCTACCCTATTCCCCCCTCCTCCCACTCCACCTCCCTTCTTAACCCCGCCCACCCTTCTTTGCCACACCCACCCTCCCTTCCTAACCCCCCACACCTTCTTAACCCCACCCACCCTTCCTAACCACGCCCATCCCCTTCTTAACCCCACCACTCTTCTTAACCCCGCCCACTCTTCCTAACCCCGCCCTCTCTTTCCTAACTACGCCCACCCCTTTGACCACGCCCACCCTCCTCTTAACCCCGCCAACCCTTCCTAACTACGCCCATCCTCCTTCTTAACCCCACCCACTCTTCTTAACCCCTCCCACTCTTCCTAAACCCCACCCACTCTTCCAACCACGCCACCCTTCCTAACCACGCCCACCCTTCTTGGCCACACCCACCCCCCTTTAACCCCGCCACCCTTCTTAACCCGCCACCCCTTCCTAACCCGCCCACCCTTTCCTAACCACCCCACCCTCCTTCCTAACCCCGCCCACCCCTTCCTAACCCGCCCACCCTTCCTTAACCCCCCACGCCAACCCCGCCCACCTTCTAACCCCCCCACCTCCCCTAACCGCCCAACCCTTCTAACCCCGCCCAACCCTTTCCTAACCCCGCCCACCCTCCTTCCTAACCCGCCCACCCTTCCTAACCACGCCCACCCTTCCTAACCCACCTCCCTTCCTAACCCCGCCCACCCTTCCTAACCCGCCCACTCTTCCTAACCACGCCCAACCCCTCCCCAACTTCCCTCGGATCAAGAAGACGCTCAAGTGGGTAAAATCCTCGCGCTTCTTGCCTCTTGAGGATTACTTAATTAGAAGCCAAGGAAGTGAGGCTTGCGAAAGGCTCTTCCTGGGCGGGGACAGTGAGGAGGAAGGAAGAAAGGAAGGAAGAGGAGGAGGATGGAGGAGGGGGATGGGGATGGAAGGGAGGAGGGGGATGGGGAGGGGATGGAAAGGGAGGGGGAGGGAGGGATGGAAGGGGAGGAGGTGGAGGGGGATGGGGAGGAGGAAGGGGAAGAGGAGGAGGGGGAGGGAGGGGGAGGAGGAGGAGGAGGGGGAGGGGAAGGAGGATGAGGGGGAGGAAGGGGAAGGGGAAGAGGAGGGAGTGGGAGAAAGGGGAGAGGAGGGAGGGAGGGGAAGAGGAGGGAGAGGAGGAGGAAGGAAGGAGGAGGAGGAAGGGAAGGTTGAGGAGGATGAAGAGGGGGAGGAAGGAAGGGGAGGGGGAGGAGGAAGGGGACAGGAAGGAAGAGAAAGAGGAGGAGGGGGGGAGGAAGAAGGTGAGGAAGGAGGAAGGAAGGAGGAGAGGGTGGAGGAGGAAGAAAGGAAGGGATTAAGGATATGGGGAAGGAAGAAGAGGAAGAGGAGAGGGAGGAAGGTGAAGAGAAAGAGAGGAAAATGGAAGGGAGGAGGAGGATGGAAAGGAAGAGGAAGGGTTTAAGAGAAGGGAGGAAAAGGAAGGGGATAATGCGGGAGAAGAGGGGATGAGGAGAAGGAGGAAAAGGAGGAAAAGGAGGAGGAAAGGAGGGGAAGGAAAGGAAGGGAAAACGAAGGGTAAGAGGAGGAAGGAAGGAAGGAGGGGGAGGAGGGAGGGAAGGGGAGGAGGGTGATTGAGGGAAGAAGTAGGGGAAGGAAAAAGAGGAAGAAGGGGAGAGGAAGAGTAAGGGGAGGAGGGAGGAAGAGGAAGTAGGGGAAGGAGGAAGGGGGAAGAAGAGGGAGAAGAGAAGAAGGAGAAAGGGGTGGAGGAAGAAGAAGAGGAGGAGGAGAGGAGGAAGGAAGAAGGAGGTGGGGGAGGAAGAGGGGAAGAAAGAGGAAGAGGAGGAGGAGGAAGGGGGAAGAAGAGAAAATGGAGGATGAAGAGGATAATAATAATGAGGATGAGAACGATGAGGAAGGGAAGGAGGTAATAAAAGAAAGAGGAAGAGGAGGAGAAAGACTAATAGAAAAAAGAAGAGGAGGAGGAGGATGAAAAAGAGACGTAGGAAATGGAGAAAGGGAGGAAAAAGGGACGTAGGAAACGGGAAAAAAAGTAGATGAAGATAATATTAATAAAAATTATCATAATAACTAAAAATGACATAAAATGGACATGACACACCCAAAAACAAGAACACGAAAAATATAAACAAACAAGACACAACAACCAACAAAGATTATACACCATAACCACACCCATAAACAAAATAGAAATAAAATAAAATATAAATAATAATAATAAAAAAATGTTATATCATTATATACTCTGTGCTGACGAACACACTCTTAGCTGCACCTCCAACGAACACGTGCGTCTATAACACCTCATTAGCGAGAATAAAACGTTTTTTTTATTTATTTATATACAGGGGGAGCAAGAAACGTTTTTTTTTTTTTTTTATTCCTCGCAATTTTTTCTGTGTACTTTTATATATATATATATATATATATATATATATATATATATATATATATATATATATATATATATATATATATATATATATATATATATATATATATATATATATATATATATATATATATATATATATATATATATATATATATATATATATATATATATATATATATATTATATATATATATATATATATATATATATATAATATATATATATATATATATATATATATATATATACAGGGAGCAAGAAACGTTTTTTTTTTTATTTTATTCCTCGCTAATATTTTTCTGTATTTTTATATATATAGGGGAGCAAAAACGTTTTTTTTTTTTTTTTTTTTAGTTTTTCTTTATTCCTCACTATTTTTTTTTCTTCTATGTACGCACATATTCCAAAGAGTAAAATTTCACTTCATTTCACGATCGAGTAAAATCTCACTCATTTCACGATCTAATTCCATCTCATTCATTCATAATTTCCCAGATGTTCACCCAATGCCATTGCAAAGGACCCTCCTGGATTCACCTCCTTCTTCCTTGTCTCTCCTGTTGCAAATACAAATCCTTCGAATGCCTTTAACTCGCTCCTTCAGACATCCCCACCACCCCCACCCCACCCCCCCCACCCCCACCCACCCCACCCCTACACCCCTTCTCCTTTCCTGAAATCTTTGTTTTCGTTCTGTAATAACGAATATGTACATGCTTTTGGAAAAATAGGTAAGGCAATACAAACAAATATAAATATGCGGTCATTCATGATTATATACTAGAGACACACATCACAGGCATAGACATACGCACACGCACTCAAACCTACACACACCCTCCTGCATCCTCTAATACTCATACAGTTCCTCTGGAGATGCACACACACACACTCTATTTCATTTTCTATTTCAGAGTGAGAGTATGTGTGTGTGTGTGTGTGTGTGTGTGTGTGTGTGTGTGTGTGGTGTGTGTGGTGTGTGTGTGTGTGTGTGTGTGTGTGTGTGTGTGTGTGTGAGAGAGAGAAAGGGAAAGAGAAAGAGAGAGAGAGAGAGAGAGAGAGAGAGAGAGAGAGAGAGAGAGAGAGAGAGAGAGAGAGAGAGAGAGAGAGAGAGAGAGAGAGAGAGAGAGAGAGAGAGAGAGAGAGAGAGAGAGAGGACAGAGAGAGAAGAGAAGAGAGAGAGAGAGAGAGAAACAGACAGAGACAGAGAGAGAGAGAAAGAGAGAGAGAAACAGACAGACTGAGAGAGAGAGTCAAACAGACAGAGACTGAGAAGAAAAGAGAGAGAGCGAGAGAGAGAGAGAGAGAGAGAGAGAGAGAGAGAGAGAGAGAGAAGAGAGAGAGAGAGAGAGAGAGAGAGAGAGAGAGAGAGAGAGAGAGACAGAGACAGAGAGAGAAAGAGAGAGAGAAAAGACAGACAGACTGAGAGAGAGAGAGAGAGATAAACAGACAGACAGAGAGAGAGAAAGAGAGAGACAACAGACAGACAGACAGACAGACAGAGAGAGAAAGAGAAACAGACAGACACTGAGAAAGAGAAAGAGAGAGAGAGAGAGAGAGAGCGAGAGAGCGCCTGGGCCACTTTCCCAACCGTCACAACCCAACTCCCACAGGCGCTTGTGATCTGCTCCCACGTGGTGTATGATTGACGTGTCTCTTATCATTCTGAAAATCAAGTTCTATTTTCCTTAAATGTTTCAGTCTCTTCTTATCATCTTTATTTTCATTTTCGTTTATTCTTTTATATTTATTTGGTCTATTTATTGTCTTTTTCAGTTTGTGATTGTGTGTGTTATGCGCAAGTCAAACTGATTTACATATTTACGAAAACCAAAACATGTAATAATGATAATAGTGATGATAATGGTAGTGATGATGGTGATGATGATGGTGATGATGATGATGATGATGATGATAATGATGTTGATGATGATGATGATGATGGTGATGATGATGATGATGGGATGATGATGATGATGATGAATGATGGTGATGATGATGGTGATGATGATGATGATGATGATGATGATGATGATGATGATGATGATGATGATGATAATAATAATGAGGATGATGATAATGATGATAAAATAATAATGATAAAAACAACAACAATAATAATAACAATGATAATAATAACAATAACAACAATAATAACATTAATAAAAACATCAATATAAAAAACATATAAACAAACATATACAACCCAATTAAAGGAAAAAAATTAACAACGTTAACAAAAACAACATCAATAAAAAAACATATAAACAAACATATACAACCCAATTAAAGAAAAAAGAAAAAACAACACCAATTAAAAAAATAAACAAACATATACAACCCAATTAAAGGAAAAAAAAGAAAAAACAATAACACTAATTAAAAAAACATAAACAAACATATACAACCCATTAAAGAAAAAAAAGAAAAAAAAACAACAATTAAAAAAAAGACATAAACAAACATAAACAACCCAATTAAAAAAAAAAACACCAATAAAAAAAAACATAAACAAATAAACAACCCCCCCCCAAAAAAAAAAAAAAAAAAAAAAAAAAAAAAAAAAACACTTTGACTCGCACATAATGGCTGAACAGACCAGAACGAACTGAAACGAATTACCACGGACACTAATACCCGCCCAGACACTGCAACAACAACCCACTCACGCCCATTGCAATTCCCACTTGTGTTGCAAAGAGACTGGGCGGGTATTATATGCCCCCCCTCCCCCCCTCGTGCAACACGGCCTCAGCGGTGGGTTCATTGCAAAGCGTGTGTGTGTGTGTGTGTGTGTGTGTGTGTGTGTGTGTGGTGTGTGTGTGTGTGTGTGTGTGTGTGTGTGTGTGTGTGTGTGTGTGTGTGTGTGTGTGTGTGTGTGGTGTGTGTGTGTGTGTGTGTTTGTGTGTGTGTGTGTGTGGAGGGCGACTCATTGTTTCATAGTTCGGGTTATTAAATTTTTAAAAATATTGTCTTTTTTTTTTTTTTTTTAGTTGTGCGGGATAATCATTTTAGAAATATTGTTTATTTATTTTTATTTTTTTTATTTTCGTAGTTCGGGTTATTATTTCTTAAAATACTGTCTGTTTTTTTTATTCGTAGTTCGGAACTACGTTTATTAGTGTTTATTTATTATTTTTTCTAATTTTCGTAGTTTTTTTTTCGTAGTTCGAGTTAATAATAATAGTAAAAAAAATATATTGTCTGTTTTTTCGTATTTCAGGCTATCAATTAATTATATTATTATTTGCATTTATCTATTTATTTATTCTTTAGATGTAGGCGAAGAAAGATTTTGTAGATTCAGTATCACAGGAACAGAATCATAATAACGAAGATTGCATAAGAACTGCACTCATCACAACTGCAACATTATATGCAAGACGCCCAACAGACACTATGACCTCCTATTATCAATTTATTAATAACTTTTATATCAGACTACTTGCCTGTATCACCGCATTCCCTGGAGCAACATGGTCACCAACATTGCACATTCGTCCCACCTGCAACGTGGTTATGTTTTCTCCGCAAGATTTTGTCTGATACTTTTTCTTATCCCAGTTATCTTGTTTATTATGTTCCGTGTGTCTTTATTTTTTATTTTATTTTATTCGGCAATGTCCCTTTTTTAGAGCTCTCTCTCTCTCTCTCTCTCTCTCTTTCTATCTCTCTGTTTTTATCTCATCGCTTCTCTCTGTCTCTCTCTTTGCTGCTCGTCGGCAATTCCTTTTTTAGAGCTCTCTCTCTCTCTTCTCTCTCTCTCTTTTCTATCTCTCTGTTTTTATCTCATCGCTTCTCTCTGTCTCTGTCTTTGCTGCTCGTCGGCAATGTCCCTTTTTTAGAGCCTCTCTCTCTCTCTCTCTTTCTGTCTACCTGTTTTTATCTCTTCGCTTCTCTCTGTCTCTCTCTTTGCTGCTCGTCGGCAATGTCCCTTTTTTAGAGCCTCTCTCTCTCTCTCTCTCTTTCTATCTACCTGTTTTTATCTCTTCGCTTCTCTCTGTCTCTCTCTTTGCTGCTCGTCGGCAATGTCCCTTTTTTAGAGCCTCTCTCTCTCTCTCTCTCTCTCTCTACCTGTTTTTATCTTTTCGCTTCTCTCTGTCTCTCTCTTTGCTGCTCGTCGGCAATGTCCCTTTTTTACAGCCTCTCCAGAACGAGCTCCGGCGGGTGCTTGGCGTGGAGCTGGAGCACTCGGGGAAGCTTCGGAGAGAGAGAGAGCTTCATTGTGGGCGCTGGGAGGGGCGGCCGGGGATGCTGCACGCGCTCCTCTCTCTCTCTCTCTGTCTCTCTTTTTGGTCTCGCTTTCTGTCTATCTGTTTTTTTTTCCGGGTTTTCTCTGTTGGCTCGCTTTCTGTCTGCTTGTTTTTGTTTTTTCGGTTTTCTCTGTCTCTCTTTCTATCTGTTTGTTTTTGTCTTTTCGGTTTTCTTTCTCTCGCTTTCTATCTATCTGCTTTTGTCTTTCCGGTTCTCTTTGTCTCTCTTTTTGGTCTCGCTTTCTGTTTTCTATCCCCTGTTTTGTCTCTCCGTTTCTCTCTTCCTGGAGCACTGGGGGAAGCTTCGGAGAGAGAGAGAGCTTCATTGTGGGCGCTGGGAGGGGCGGCCGGGATGCTGCACTTCGTCTCTCTCTCTCTCTCTCTTTTTGGTCTCTTTCTCTCTCTTTCCATCTTCCTGTTTTCGTTTTTCCGCTTCTCTCTTTCTCTCTACCTGTTTTTGTCTCTCCGTTTCTCTCTTCCTGGAGCACTCGGGGAAGCTTCGGAGAGAGAGAGAGCTTCATTGTGGGCGCTGGGAGGGGCGGCCGGGGATGCTGCATCTTCTCTCTCTCTCTCTCTCTCTCTGTCTCTCTTTTTGGTCTCTTTCTCTCTCTTTCTATCTCCCTGTTTCGTTTTCTCTCTACCTGTTTTTTGTCTCTCCGTTTCTCTCTTTCTGGAGCACTGGGGGAAGCTTCGGAGAGAGAGAGAGCTTCATTGTGGGCGTTGGGAGGGGCGGCCGGGGATGCTGCACTCGTCTCTCTCTCTCTCTTCTCTCTCTCTTTTTGGTCTCGGCTTTCTGTCTATCTGTTTTTGTCTCTCCGCTTCTCTCTTCTCCTCGCTTTCTATCTGTTTTCGTTTTTTCGTTTTTCCTCTTTCTCTCTTTTTGGTCTCGCTTTCTGTTTATCTGTTTTTGTTTTTTTTCCGGTTTTTCTCTTTGCTCTCTTTTTTGGTCTCGCTTTCTGTCTACTT
>NW_020871862.1:0-10181 GCF_003789085.1 Penaeus vannamei
GTATGGGGATTCCTAGTGATGTTCTTACGCCCGCGATTCATCAGTGATTGTTGTTCCTGGCAGTGAGCGGATTGTTTTAAATCTGTGAATAACAGCATTTTTCACTACATCTTCTGTCCTACCGGTCTTCTCTGTCTCTCGCGCTAAGAACCCACCTTAAATTGCTACCTGTATGACACATTAGATAAACTCAAACACTCCGCACTACTTCTTCTTCTATCATTTTTGGCGTTCGTTCCACTTTGTCTTTACTCGCGAACATTCTTTTTATAGCATGTATTTAATTCCACACACTCTCGCAGACTAATCTCTATACGGTCGAGGTGGCGTTGTATTCTTATGGTAGGAAAGCCACACGTGTAGTTGTTTCTCCATGTACAGTCTTACACGAGTCAGTATCTTCCTCATGATCTCATTTAGTTACTAACGTTATTTTCTATTTGCATTCTCTTCCCCTTATCGTTCTCGTACATCCACCACCTTTAACCATTCCGATCCCTCCCTCTTTTCCCCTATCTTCCTATCACAACATTATATCAATTTATTGATCTTCGCCTGGCCTGTGTGGCGCGTCAGTGCATAACGATGTACAAGTGTGCAGGCGCAATACTTTTCTCGCTCCGTTGTATCCAGACGCAACATCTGTGAAAAGAAAGCGTAACCCTAAAATCACCTTGGGGTATGTCATTGTCTGTTTTGCTTCACAAAGAAGGTGCGTTTCGTTTTGTGGAAACGAGGTCTACGTAATATCCAGTATGGAGGGCGCTACGCAGAGGATATATAGTATATATAATATATATAACTATACTTAATTAATAACTTAGATAACATAATATAATACCAACATATGATATAAATCCACTATAAAATAAGGTATATTTATATTCCATATTGCTGTAAGGAGTACCAGCAAGGTATGTGTGGGTACCTATCTACATTAACTGGAAATAGCATAAATAGAGATACGCGCTGACTTATATCCGGAGGTTACTCGATTGGCTGGGGCAAATGTTGTGTGCTTGTATATGGATACGGTGGGCCAAGCACCGGTGCACCGTATATGAGGGATGATAACCGCGGGGCTTATACCTCAGAAGGTGTAATGGAATTCGGGCGACTAAATAGATCTCGGATTTATTGAAAAATACTATACTTAGAGATTGACTCTTTATATGGGAGGCGAGAGTTGTTTGGTTTATAATATGAGTGTGTTACCTAATATAGTAGTTAAATAAATTATTGCGTTGTTCGTGTTCTGTTTGTGCTGGTGCTTATCTTGTCCTGCATTCAGGATAATATATAGGGAGATCTAAAATAATAGACTATTAGATCCTTTTGTATTCATATGTTTTATGTTTTGGTCGTACTAATGTGAGTGATTTCGTGGAGGTGTAGCATGTTTGTTTCCTTTGTTATAGAACATGTATATTATTTAATCGAGACCGGATGTCACCGCTAAACAAAAATATTGTCTGTCAGCGATAAGATAATAAGAGTAATTTTATGTGAGTTACATTTATGCGAAGTAATCGCAGTATGAACGTAGTAACTTAAATTGCCTCATTCCTGTCGAGTTAAACTAACGCCAGTCCCAGCAGGACCTACAGATTTTCAACAACGTACACAGGTATTTTTCCCCTTCTCCCAACAGGATCGTGAAGGCCTCCAGGCGCAAGCGTTGTGACCCCGCATTGTGTGACCTTGAGAAGGATTCCTTTCTTCTTGTCCTTCAATTCCTCGATAAACTGCCACACTCCTCCCATCCCACTTCTTGATCACGCTTCCAAACGCCGGAGAACGGCTTTCTTCCTCCCTTCCTCGAAGTCCCTTCTTTCCCCCCCTGTCTCTTCGGCTCCTTCGCTGCGCTCGTCACGACTCGCTGTTTGCACTGTCCTAAAGGTAAGCGTCGCTCGATTTTTTTTTTTTTTTTTTTTTTGGGGGGGGTGGGGGCGATAAAGTGATTGTGAGTGCTCGTAGGCGTATCTTTATGTGGTCACATGTATGCTCTAGCAAACACACATATGAATATAGACTTACACACACACACACATGAATATAGACTTACACACACACACATGAATATAGACTTACACACGCATACATAAGCACACCCACGCACATAAACACACACACAGACATAATACACACACAGACATAAACACACACACATAAACACACACACACAGAAACACGCGCACACACACAATCACACACACGCGCGCGATATCCAAACATATCCACACAAACGCCCCCCCAAAATATCTCCCACATAAACAAACCCGACTCTTTCTCCTCGCTTCACTTTTTTCCGAAGTGCCATATCGAGGTGCCATTTTGAGGTGCCAATACCGTGAAGTCACGTGACCCTCGCCTCGTGACCAAGAATAAGCGTGTGTTGGGCTGCCATGTGCCTGGGTGTGTGTTTGCCATGAGGTCTCGTAGACTATTGTATGCGTACTATGTGTTGTATGTTATGTCTTCGTTGGCTCTGTGTCGAGTTTTTTTTTTTCTTTCTTTCTTTCTTTTCTTTTTTCTTGTTTTGTCTTTCTTGGTGGATCTGTACGATTGTGGTTTATTGGCGTCGGTATTTTAAAATCTGGTGATAATTCTAGGTTGTTTTTTTCAGAGTTTTCTTTGTTCAAACGTATCATAAACTGTTTTTTTTTAATCCATATATTTTCAGAGGAAGATAGTATAGCGTGATATGTTTATGTGCGCGCGCGTGTGTGTAACAAGAACAACGAAAGGAAGAACAAGAAAACTCACGAATATATAAGTTAAGGGATACCATTTTCTCCTGATTGCTTAGTTTTCTGTCGGGCGCACCATTTTCATACTAGTCTTGGTGTTTAAGGGTAATATTCGCTTACAAAACATTGATCCCCCGGAAATAGGTAATTAGATAAATTAAAAACATCACAAGACAGAAGACCGAATGGGGGAAGAATCACAAGGGGACGAAGAAGGGGTGAACCGAGACACAGAAACGGGCGAAAAGTTTTGAAACGGGGGCTCAGTGAGAAAGAAAATGGGATTTAGATGACGCGCGAAAGGGGAAACTAAGAAAAAGGCGACGACTCCTATGACAACCCAACGCAGAGAACGAGAACGAACGGAAGGAAAACGGACGGGGAAAGGAATAACTGTTTAGCCGCCATTCCGGATTCATGGTCACGGCGACCACTTCTGCGATTCATCTGTTTATTTTTGGTTTGTTTGTTTTTTTTTGTTTGGTGATGAGAGCGAACGTTGATTGGTAAAAGAAAAATATAAACAAGGTGATGCTGATGTTAGCAAAGAATGGTATGCTTTTAACATAAACGTTACTGGTATTATCATTATCATTATAATTCCACTCTAATTTTCTTGCTATTGTTTTTTTTATATATTTGATTTTTGCTACCCTTGTTGCCAACCGCTGTATCCCCAGTTTCTTATGATCCCTTTATCTCAGTTTCCTGGCAGAATCACTCTTGCGCAACATTTTCCCCTTAATTATCATTCTAAAAGCACTTCTCTCACCATCTTACTTACCTTCCTGTTCTTAAAGCATACAACACACTCAGACTTGCTCTCCTTACCTGTCAGGGCAGACATACCCGTGCTCGCTCACCTCGTGTTGTGATGTATGCACTCTAAAAGCAGAAACATTTGTTTTGTGATGCCTATTATAAGATATATTTTTTTTCCCAAACACAAACGCGCGATCTGGTTTTGTAATCAATATAATGAGAGGTTTTTTATCGTCCGTTATATAGTAGTTTCTCTTTGTTAGTCTCCTTTGGGGATCCGGTCTAGTCCTCTTCAACTGAAAGATGCTCCTATCTAGGGCGGCAGTATTATAGTATGGGCAGGATTCTATATAAAAAAAATGAAAAAAATAAGTAATGAATCAAGGCAGTTCCTGTTCACTAAAAGTAAGAAAGAGATCTCCTGCCTGTGCTGTCGTCTGACCTCGAGATAACTACTTCCTAATTTCCGCTTGCTGTTCATGCACAAGAGCTCACCAGCTTCCAATATACAGAGAGACTCTTTCAGCCTCCTGACTCATCGAGGAGGGTCTAATCTCCCCATTCTTTGGCGGTCTGAATTCCCTGCGGTGTTTGATTTTTATCCTCACTCGAGTACCAAGATGGCCCCGGAGTTCATACCAGACTCCATCTTCTATATTTTTTTTTTCAGTTGGTATCCTGTTAGAACTAGGGGAACTATCGCCTTTTGCTCCGTTAGAAAAAGAGGTTCTAGCCATGTGTCAGCAGTATATGGTCAGCCTTCTCATTAGTATTGGATAAACAAGTCTTTCTAAGAATAGGTCTCAAGGGAAGCTGCTCCTACTACGAAAAGCTGTGGCGTATGGATTTCCACGAAAAATACTGCGAAATGTTAGCTTCGTCTGTCTTTTACCGCCTTACCTCCCGCCCCTCTCATCTCTCTCTATTCTCTCTTCATTCACTCTATATATCGTCTACTCTCTTCACTCATTCTCTCTCTCTATCTCTATATGCTTCTCATCACTCATCGTCATCATTCTCTTAGTCTCTCTATCTATGATATACTCGTCTCTCTTTTATCATACACCTTCACTAATCACCTACTCCCAATATAGCAAGATACTACTAGTATAGAGAAAACCACGTGTTGACGCGTGTCATTAGCTACAGTAATACTACACACAGACACCACAACATCATCAAAGCTAACACTACACAAAGTATCTACAACAATCACACATAAGTAATATAGATATATATCAACACTACACACACCCACATACTCAAATGGATACTACATATGTGATTAGTTGTATTGCACTCTATCATCCTAATTACAATCTAACCACATACACTCACTTTATATGGTCAACATAACACAATGACATATGTAATACATTACAAGAGGCCCCACGCACTTGATCACATTATCACTACACGCGATTCGCATGACAAACATCACTATACCGCACGAAGGACGAGGGAAGAGAGAAAGATGTAGGAGAGAGCATGAGAGTAGGGAGGAGAGAGAGAGAGAGAGAGGGAGAGCAAGGAGAGAGAGAGAGAGAGAGAGAGAGAGAGAGGATGTGTGGTTGCATGCACTTCTTCCTTTTCCCTCGCATCCTCCTGCCTCTTGCTGCGATGAAACAACCACGGCAATCCCAGCAAGCACACACATAACGCACGAAGAATTCAGCATACGCATGAGAATATTGCTGGCCGTTGCCCTTTTTTCACAGGGAGGGAGATTCCAAGATTTCAAATGCGCTGGGATGGAGGCGGGAATGAGGTTCTGTGGAGGGCGATGGAATCTGGAGGGGGGAGGGGACAGGAAGGGGGAGGGGGGAGGGGGACGGATGGCAGTTTTTCGTGAAGGAGGTAGAAATTAAGGACAATGATTATTTGCTCAATATTGAGCTTGATATATATATAGTAAATTTATATTAATATTATATGTATATATATATATATATATATATATAGTATATGTTATATATTATTTGCTTGTTTGTTTTATCATTACATTAATATATATATATATATATATATATTATATATATATATTATATATATATGTGTGTGGTGTGTGTGTGTGTGTGTGTGTGTGTGTGTTGTGTGTGTGTGTGGTGTGTGTGTGTGTGTGTGTGTGTGTGTGTGTGTGTGTGGTGGTGTGTTGTGTTGTGTGTGTGTGTGTGTTTGTGTGTGTGTGTGTGTGTGGGTGTGTGTGTGTGTGTGTGTATTATCTGTATTTCTGTCTGTTTTCTATCTACATTTATATATAAATCTATTTGTAATATTGTCATGTGTGAACACGTTATGCACGCTGTTATGAATGTAATGTAAATGTATTTATTTAATATATGTCATGATATATATATGAAAGTGAATGTATGTTAATATTAGCTCATTTTTGTATGTACATGATAGTTTAGCGGCATACACATCAATAATATATTATCTATATTTAAAAATATATATATGTATTATTTCTATATATATAGTAATCATATGTTATTACTAACGGTATAACTCACATCATCATGAATATATGCGGTAGAAGTATTTGTGTATTGAAAGTAATCTGTAAATTAGATGTTTTGTTGTTGTTGTTGGTTTTTTTCAAATATCTTTACACGCAATTTTGTCACAATGTAGGTACCGTATCATTCCGAACACAAATCACTCAGAAGAACGCAATATCATCGATAACATGGAGACTCACACACAAACGCGGTCAGATAAGAGGTTTGAGAAGTGTTTGCTGGCGCAAGCAAGGAGTGAAGGAGGAAGATGGACAGCGCACAACAATGCGAGTTAGATAGAGGAGGGAGAAAGGGGAGCGTAAATGTAAAGATAGTAATAAAATGATTGATGATGAATGATGATGTAAATATTTAATTTACGACTCAGCATGTGATCCTGATAATAAAAATGATAACAGTAATGATGTTGATCACAATATTGATGATAATAAAATGTCATTAATAATGATACTGATAATAATAATGAAATCATTAAGGATAAATACATTGATAGGAGTAAGGAAAAAATCAAAAGCAAGAGTGATTATGATAAGGGGAGAAGAAAGACGTAAACAACAACAGTTTAGGGAGTACGAGCTTCAGAATTTTCCTCGTGGTGAATCAGAAGCGTAAAAAAAATAAATAAATAAAAAAAATGGTGTGTGTGCACGGTGTGTCAGAGAGAGGGAGGGGGGGAGGGTGGTATATAGGCTGCCTTTTCGTGCACCCCCTCACCCTCTTCCCCCCTCCCCCTCTTCCTCCTACCCCTTCCTCCGTCAGAATCAAGGACCCTCACCCCGCAACTCCCCCCCTGCACCTACTCACCCACCTCGGATGACCGCCTCGAGGACATGCGCACGGGCGTGTTGTCTGAGCGAGATCAAGCAGCAGGTGTCCCGTAAAGAGAGGCGGGAAGGATGAGAGAGGAGGGGGAGTTGGGAGAGACGTAGAGGCAGTAAGAGGGCCTCATGCATAGAGAGGGTATGGTGAGTAGGACGGGCGGGGAATATTTTCGGGAACGGTCCTTGTGTAGTGTAGGTCTGATGATCTCGTGGGTAGTGGTAGCTCGCGCAGAAGTAGGAGAGTATGTGCTTTGAGGAGAGTACGATGGTGGTGCGGTGGTTAGCGTTGTGGACTGTATATCGTAGAGCGAATGAGTGAGCGGGAGGAAGAGGCGAGGAGGAGGGAGGGGGTGAGGGAGAGATTCAGTTAGATATTGTGTTGGGTGAGTGTGTAGGTTGTGTGAGATGTCAGGGAATTAGTCTGGATGTTGGAGATTGATGTATAGCGGTTATTTCGCGTGAGGCGTATCAGAGGTTATGTCGCGTGGTGAGTGTCTGTATGTGCAGATGGAGTGGTGTAGAGCTTTGTTAAGTGTGTGTGTGTGTGGGCAGAAGAATAGTAGTATGTGTGCAGAGTGAGGAGGAATGTGGCACGATAGCGTGTAGAGGAGAGCGGGTGTAATGTGCAGATAGTTAAGAGATAGGGAAGGTTGAGCTGTGATGTAGGTAGTGAGAGTAGGTGGTGCGCTATTGTGAGAGATGAGAGAGAGTTTTGGGCGTGGTTGTGAGGGTAGTATGATATGTAGAGCATGTGGATAGCGGGCTCGTTATTCTTTTCGAGTTGTACGTTTGAGGTGTGTGGCATGTGGTACGGGAGGTGATGTGTATGTAGAGAGAATGATGGGTAGGGAGTCGAGAGTATGATGCACGCAGAGATGGTGTATGTTGTAATAGTGACAGCGAGATGAGAGAGCGTAAGAGCAGGGGACGACGTAGAGAATGAGATAGGGAGAGAAGAGAGAAGAGAGGGAGTGATTTTTCTTATGCCCTTGGGGCGATGAGGGATTCTCTGGTGTTAGCTAGTGGTAGATATCTCGTGGCTCAGTTGCGCGAGCTGAGGAGGAATGAGGGAGAGAGAGAGAGATTGAGTTTGTTTGTTATTTTCGTTGTGTTCGTTTTCTGCTGGTTTTGTTTGTATGTAGATAGAACTGGTTGAGGGAGGGAGTTGAGGGATAAGATAGCAGAGATAGTCGGGTACGGTGTGTCGCAGGGACGACGAAAGATTAGATTGTTGTGTACGTTGTGTTGCACGGGAGGTATGTGGAGGCTTGATACGGTCGTGACGTTTGTACGGGTGTATGTAAGAGGGAGGAGAATGTTCGAGATAGTGACTCGTGCTCGACTGTTGTGCGCAGTTTTTTCGTGTGTTTTGTGTAGGCTTGATTTTTCGGGATGGTCGAGGTGAGGGTGTGTTTGATTTGCGGAGGTGTGTGTATGCTGTAATGTGTTTTGCTGGTCTTTTCTGAAGGCGCAGAGAGGAAGAAGACGTTAGGGTGTTTGTAGTGCAGTGATTTGTAGAGCAGATGATGCATAAGGGGGCGGGGGATACAATATTGACTCGAAAATGGAGGGGCACAGAAGAGTAGAGAGATGTATTGTGAGTCACAATGTAGAAAGAGAAATGATGTGGAGTTCTATGATATAATAGTATGAACTTGGTATGTACACGACGCATAACGAGTTAGGAAGATGAATAGTATGAATATTGGGATGAAAGAGCAAAGAGAGGCGAGGTGAGTGCAGGGAGATGAGAGAGTGGTACGTAAGGAATGAACAGAGAGTAAGGAGTGAGTGCGAGGAAGAAGATAAGAGAAGAGTGGAATGAAGAAAGAGAAAAGAGGGAGAAGAGAAGAGTACGAGAAATCAGTTGAAGAAGAGAGAGAGAGAGAAGGACAGAAAGATGGGAGAGAGGTAAGAGGGTGAGAGAACAGACGACGACAGACAAGAAGACAGGCAGGTAGACAGACAGAGAGAGGGGAGAGAGAGAGAAAAAAGACATGGATCGAAAGATAACTCACTGTGACATTGCAGTTTTGAGTAGAGGGCGGACCCCCCCCCCCTCACCCTCATGACAGGTAGGTGGTATGAGAAACGGGGGGGGGGGGGGCAGAGACACAAAGGACAGTGGGACAGTGTAGACTTAGAGATAGATTTATTAAGAGAGAGGAAAGAGGAGAGGAGAGAAGAGAAGAGAAGAGAGAGAGAGAGGAGAAGAGTTGAGTAGAGAGGTAGGAGAAGAGAAGAGAAGAGTTGAGAAGAGAGGTAGGAGAAGAGAAGAGAGAGAGAGAGGGGAGAAGAGAGAGAGAGATTGACAAATACAAGATCCCTGAAATAATCAACGATAAGATTGTAACATTCTTTTGCCTTCGTAAATATGAACACAGTCAGCCTGAAGCGTGAACACGAAGCAGCGTCGCCGTGCTTCGAATGCAAAGCCAACAGCAACTGAACTATTTCGCAAAAAAAAAAAAAAAAAAAAAAAAAAAAAAAAAAAAAAAAAAAAAAAGCAACAGAAGGGAATCGACTTCGCTCTAAACAGGAATGCAAATGAGATCTCTTCGGACTAAACACTTCGAAGGAACGTGATAAGAAGGGAGGAAAAGAGAGAATAAAAAAAAGGGGGGTTGGGGGAGAAGAGCAAAGGACGAATTCGAGTAATTAGGATAATCGCAGACGAACAAAAAGCAATGGCAAAGAACTCAAGAACGACGTGACAATTGGATAATGATTGAAGTGGCAAGGACTGTTGATAGTATCTGCACACATAGGCAGCATGTTAATAAATGAAGTGCATGAATCGGTACACGAGAAATTAAAGAATTGCCCAAAAAACCTCTTGGGCACTAAGAGCGAGAGAGAGGGAGAAGGAGAACGATAAGAGAAAAGGGGGGGAGAGAGAGAGGGGGGGGAGGGAGTAAGGAAGAGAGGAAGGGGGTGTATGGGAGAGAGAGGGGGGGAAGAAGTACTGGAGAGAGAGAGGGGGGTAGGGAAGTATGGGAGAGAGAGAGAGAGTATGGCAGAGAAGAGTAGAAGAGAGTATGGTCAGGAGGGAGAGAGAGTCTGAATAGTATGGCAGAGAGAGGAGAGAGTATGGCACACGAGAGAGAGAGGAGAGAGGATGAGAGATATAATCGTCACATACAGCAATTTAAATGAGTATCGTCCCTCTTTCGCTGCCTTTTCTCTGTTGGCTTTTTTTTTTTCTTCCAATTCGGGGCTAAAATGATTTATCATCAGAGCGACGGGCCGGCATTCTTGCCTGACTTTAATAATGTGGCTTTCCGACCGAGGGCCTGGATGCGGTCAATAAATCTAATTTTTTTTTT
>NW_020871863.1:16939-34439 GCF_003789085.1 Penaeus vannamei
TCGTGTTGAATTGGTTGATTTTGCAGTTGGCTAATTTCCCCTTCTTGGGCTGCCTGGGTTTCTGGTTCTGAGAGAAGTTCGTGAGGTCTTGGCTTGAGCTATGACTTTCTTCGTCTTGAACTCGAGTCCGAGTGTTTGGAGAAGTGCGTGGTCGCTCTAGATTTTCGAATTTTTGTATCTGTGGATCTCTAATGTCAACAGCAGCCATTATTTGCGGCTTGTGGTGAATGTTTAAGGAAGAAGGCGATGGCACATTGTTATCATCTTTCTGAGTTTCAGAATTTGCGTTCTGAAAGTATTTTTGCCTGTTATACGTTTCCAGACCACCATTTCCCTGATTCTGCGACAATGACGGACTCCTTTTGATGTTTTGGGTCGCAAAGTCTTCCGTTTGATGGCTTTGTGATGCAAATCCTTCATTTCCGGATTTTGTGATGACAGATTGCCCTTGAACAGTTTGTCTGATGTATTTTGGAAATCATTTTGTAAGACTCCACTTATTGGATTTTGTGATTCAAAGTAATTGTATTCCTAAACGGGTTTCCAGATTTTGAGGAATCGTATCATTGTTTTTTAATTCGTCTGAACTGGTGTTCTCCAGATTTATTCCTGGCGACCTATCACGGAGATCTTTCCTTTCCGAATGATCCGAAAGTGACTTACCTCTATTTTGTGGCTCTGTGTCAGTCGGGCTCTTTTGTGAATTCAGTGTAATTTGGGTATACTCAGGATTGAAGCTGTTTTGAAAATTCTGCGCATCAAAATTGTTTTGAGCACCAAGAGATTCGTAATAAGTGAAGTCCCTCGTTGGAGGCTGCAAACGCCCACTTAGCAGATGACTAAATTCTGATTCAACATTTCCCAAAGTTTCAGACTGAAAATTGTTGTTTTCTGATTCTGAGACTGGAAACGATCCTCTAGATTTTGAGACTGAAAATCATTGTTTTCCAGATTTTGAGATTGGAGATGATTTCCTAGATTTTGTGATTGAAGATGGCTGTTTTCAAGATTTTGAGACTGGAAATTATTGTTTTCTAGATTACTCGCGTTACTATTTTCCATATTTTGTGATTCAGGTAATCGATTTTGGAAATCCTTTGATTCTGAAAAACTTTTCCCCAGATTCTGTGACGTAAATCGCGAATTGAAACTGTTTTCTTCGAATTGGTCATCGGAAGTGCCCTGGATATTTTGCGATTTTGATTGAGTGTTGTGTGAATCAAAATGGTTGTTGGAATTTTGCGAGTGGAAAAACCCAGGAATTAATAATTGTGAACCAGTATTTTCCCGATTTTTAACACTGAAATTATCATTTTCCAATTGTATCGTGTCGGAATGCTTTAACTTTTGCTCCTCAGATGAATCATTTTGGAGGTTATTCAATTCTGAAAAGCCTTTTCCCAGAGTCTGGGCCTCAAAATTACCTTGAATATTCTGTGATTCAAAATTGCTTTGGATATTTGGTGAATTAAAATTACTTTGGATATTCTGTGGATTAAGAATAATATGAGTATTCTTTGAATCAATATTGTTTTGAATATTCTGCGATTCATGATTGCTTCGAATATTCTGTGCAGCAAAATTACTGTTAATGCTCTGTGAATCAAAATTATTTTGTACATTTTGTGAACTGAAAGCACCTGAAATACTTTGTGATTCACTGTTGCTTTGCTGGTTAAGTAACTGAAAATTGCTTTGATTTTGTGAACTAAAACCATTATGAACATTCCGAGAAGCGCTGCTACTCGGAGTCTGGAAATTGAAATTGTTTTGACTATTTTTCTGTTGGAAGTGATTGAATTCCCTTAACGGCGGTTGGAAAAGCCCACTTCGCAGATATTCCAATTCCGAATCGACATTTCCCAGATTTAGAGACGTGAAATCGCTGTCTTCTGGATTTTCAGAATCTTTTGTCGAAAAGTTATGCGATTCCTGTGATTCTCTAAAATCTGATTCTGAAAGAGCTCTTCCCTTGCCTTGAGATTCGAAACTGTTTTGTACATTGATATTACCTTGAATACTTTGGTTACTTTGAAGGTTTTGTGAGTTGAAATGACTTATTGGTGCTGCAACATTACTCTGAATATTTTGGGAACGAGAATTCTGCTGAATACTTTGTGATTCAGAATTATTTGTAAGCATAATATGATGTGTTTGTAAGTTTGGATTACTATGAATATTTGGGTTAAAATGACTTGGGATATTTGATGAATCGGGAACACCCTGAGTATTTAGTAGAGAATGTATGGAATCAAAGTTTTCCAGATTCTGGGAGCCAGACTTGTGGCCTTTCAAACTTCCCGTTTCGGAGTTCTCCAGATTTTGCTGTTGAAAAGACCCATTTTGCAGATTCGTCGGCCCGATTAGAGATTTCCCCGAGTTTTGGTGCTCGGTATTTCCTTGATTACTTAGTGAACCGAATTTGTTATGCATTGATTGTTTGTTTTCAATATTGCTTGGATGAAAATCGTTGTGAAAATTTGGTGAATTAAAAATGCTAGGAACCGTTGGAGAATCACCGTTCCTCTGATGATTTTGAAAATCGATGTTACCTTTAATTCCAGACTGGAAATGGCCGAATTCCCTAACTGGTGGATGGAAAAGTCCACTTTGAAGGTGTTTTAATTCTGAATCGAAGAATTGCAGATTTTGTGATGGGAAATCTCTGTTTTCCTGAACCTCGGACCCAGATTCATTAGTAAATAGTTTTTCCAAATCGAATTCTTCAAGATTTTGTGAATCTGATGGTTCGATTCCGAGATGCGTGGAACCTGAGAGAGTTTTCCCGAGATTTTGATCAATGGATAATTTGGTATTACTGTCCGGAATATTCTGAGAATCAAAATTACTTTTAATAGTTTGGGAGCTAAAAGTGTTCTGTAAACTGGAATTACTTTGAATATGTTGTGAGTCGAAGTTACCAGGAACATTTTGTAAACTTAAATTATTTCGAACATGTTGCGAGTTTAGGTTATTTGGGATATTCTGAGTATTATGCAGACTTTGGAAATTTGTGTTAAAACTGGTTTGAAAGAACTGTGAACTGGAGTCGTCTTGAGTATTCTGTAACGTTACGCTTCTGGTAACATGTTCTGGATTAAAATGACTTTGATCGTGTCCAAAATTAAAATTGTTTTGAATGCTTTGCAGAGTAGGATTTTCTGATTTGAAATTAAATTCACTTACATTCGAGCCGATATTTGAAACTTGTGTTTGGAAAGTAGTCGGATGTTCTTGGGTGTTTATAATACCATGAATATCTGTAGGATTTTGGAAAGTCTGTGTACTCGAATCACTTGGATATTTGTACCAACTAATTTACTATGAATATTCGAGTCCATATTGGTATGATATTTGATGGAACGAAATTGCTGTGAGTTCTACTGAATGAAAATTAGTTTGAGGATCTTGAGTGTCAGAATCAATAGTATCCTCAGCATCTATGGATTTAAATTTGCCATGAATGTTTTGCGAAGAGAAATTATCTTTGTCCTCAAAATTATGTTGAACATTGGGCACTTGAGGAATCCCTTGAGTGACGAAGCTGAAGTTGTTTTGAAAAGTATGTGAAGGGGGACTGCTTTCAAAATTACTTTGACCAGACGAAATCTGATCCGTGTTCAGAGGATTTTCAGTTATAGATTTTCCCGGATTTTGAAACCCGGTTTTGTTAAACTTTGAAGATATCGATTGGTTTTCCTGAGAGTGGATTTCAAGGCCGCCAATCTTCAAATCTTGCTGCTCTAAATCAACATTTTGTAAATTTTGCAAAGGACCATTGTCCAGATTTTGAAAACTTGAATCGTGATCTCCAAAAGTTCCGTTTGGTTGATTGAGTGGTTGCAATAACGCCTTTCCAAGATTTACTTGTAGAGTTGATATGATTTTGGCTTTGAGATTGGAAGTGATTCGGATCTTGGTTTTGATTTACGAAGTTATGCCAATTCTGCGTCGGGCTGGGAGTTACCGTCATCCCGGCTCTGATGTAGAAAGTTATTCTGATCCCGAGTTTGAAATTGGGAGTCACTCTGATTCTGGACGTGGTTCAGAAAGTCATGTTGATTTAGAAAGTTATGTGGAGTTTGAGTTTGAGATTGGAAGTTATTATCCTGATTTTGATTCAGAAAGTTATTCCGATTTTGAGATTGGAATTGAAAGTCACTCTGATCCTGTTCTTGATTTTGAAAATATTTGCTGATTTTGAGTTACATTAACATACTGATTCTGGTTTTGATTTAGCAAGTTACTCTGATTTTGAATTTGAAATTGTAAGTTACTATGATTTTGATTTTCATTTAAAAAGTTATTCTGATTTGAGACTCAAATTGGGATTTATTCTCATTGTGGTTTGGGTTTTGCAAGTTGAATGGATTTGAAGTTTGAGATTGAAAGCTAATCTGATCTTGGTTTAGATTTGCAAATCTTTTATGATTTTTGGGTTCAGATTGGAAGTTATTTTGATTTTGAGTTTGAAATTGGTTGTTTTGATTTTGAGTTTGAAGGTGGAAGTGCTGAGCCTGGTTTTGGTCTTCAAAGCTATTCAGATTTTGTGTTTCAAATTGGAAGTTATTCAGATTTGATTTTTGATTTTGATTTAGAAAGTCATCTTGAATTTGAGGCTGGAAGTTATTCTGATTTTGGCTTTGATTTACAAAGTCATTTTGTGACTGGAAGTTTTGATTTTGATTTAGAAAGTCATTTTGATTTTGATTTAGAAAGTCATTTTGATTTTGATTTAGAAAGTCATTTTGATTTTGATTTAGAAAGTCATTTTGATTTTGATTTAGAAAGTCATTTTGATTTTGATTAGAAAGTCATTTTGATTTTGAATTAGAAAGTCATTTTGATTTTGATTTAGAAAGTCATTTTGATTTTGATTTAGAAAGTCATTTTGATTTTGATTTAGAAAGTCATTTTGATTTTGATTTAGAAAGTCATTTTGATTTTGATTTAGAAAGTCATTTTGATTTTGATTTTGAAAGTCATTTTGATTTTGATTTAGAAAGTCATTTTGATTTTGATTTAGAAAGTCATTTTGGTTTGATTTTTAGAAAATTTTGATTTTGATTTAGAAAGTCGTTTTGATTTTGATTTAGAAAGTCATTTTGATTTTGATTTAGAAAGTCATTTTGATTTTGATTTAGAAAGTCATTCTGAATTTGAGACTGGAAGTCATTTTGATTTTCATTTAAAAAGTCATTTTGAATCTGAGGCTGAAAGTTGTTTTGGTTTTGATTTAGAAAGTCATTTTGTTTTGATTTACAAGATATTTGATTTAGAAAGTCATTTTGATTTTGATTTAGAAAGTCATTTTGATTTTCATTTAAAAAGTCATTTTCAATCTGAGGCTGAAAGTCATTTTGATTTTGATTTTGAAAGGCATTGTGATTTTGAGGCTGGAAATTATTTTGATTCTGGTTTTGATTTAGAAATTTACTTTGCTGTAGACTGGGAGAGTTAAGGTTCTGATTCTGAGTGAAGTTATTCTGATTTTGAATTTGAGATTTGAAAATATTTAGATTTTGATTTTGATTCTGAAAGTTGTTTTGTTTTCCAGCTTGATTTTGAGGAAAGTTATTTTGAATCAAGGGTTGAGTTGGGAAGGTATTGTGATTTTGAATTTGAATTTGAAAGTTATCCTGATTTCCGTTTAGATTCGGAAAGTTATTTTGATGTTCGTGAGATTGGAAGTTATTTTGTGGTCTAATTTGAAGTTTGGCGTTGTTTAGATTTAGATTTTGAGCTTGGAATTCATTGTGGCTTTGAATTTGAATTTGCAAGTTATCCTGATTTCTGTTTAGATCCTCGAAGTTATTTTGTCTTATAGGAAGTTTGGCGTTATTTAGAAGTTGAGTTTGACCATGCAATATATTCTGGTTTTGATTTTGACTTGGGAATTCGTGATTTAAAAAGGCATTTTGATTTTGATTTTGATTATTGTGATTTTGATTTAGAGACTGGAAAATGTGTTCACTTTGGAAGTTATTTTCATTTTGGCATGGAAATTGTTCCTATTTTCATTTTGAAATTGAAAGTTATTATGATTTTGAGTTTGAGTTTGAATTTGAAATACACTGTTTAGAGTTAGATTTTCGTCATTCATTTGAGGTATGAATATATTCTGTCTAAAATTCTCTTTTTGATTTTGAAGCTGTAAATTATTCAGATTTTGAGCCTCGAAATTATTTTGATTTTGAAAATGAAAATCGAAATTTTGAGTTTGGAAGCTGTGATCCTGATTTGATAAACCAAAATCAGTAAGCTTTTGGGAATTAAAGTGATCTTGATTAAATGATTCATTGTTTTGAATTTGAAAACCAGAATTGCTCTGTCTCTGTAGATTCAAGTTTTCCACATTAGTCTGATTAGGGTCAATATTTTTCTGAATATTCTGCGATTCTCTTTTTCGCTGAAAAATACGCTCAAACTCATCTTGATTCTGAGACTCGAAATTACCCTGAGAATGTTGCGCCTGAGCCCACTATTGCCAACGCCTTGTGATGCTGTCAGTCCATTGCGCCAATTTGGGGGTGCAACAGTACTTACCTCAAAATCAAGTTGAGCGGAGTGTAAGGATTCCGAAACAGTCACCTGTGTATCACCATTTTCGGAGCCAGAGTGAAGATTTATCAAAGGACTGTTGTTTCAGAGTGAATCCCGCCTTTGCTTTGTGAATCGAAGATGTTGAGAAATTTGCTTTCTTCATTCTGATGTATAGTGGTAGCCGATGGTAAATGACCAAAGTTTGGGTCCGAATTCTGTGTGTGAGAAGTTCTCTTTGTGGATCGTTGTGTCCTATTATCATATGTGAATTGGGTGTTGCAGTTTGGGGTTTCTCTGTTCCCTTAATCCACTTCCTTGTGTATGTGGAATAAGGGCTTGAGGTCTTTCACTTGCTGAATCAATTGCAAGAACAAGATCTGACTGTATGTGTTGGGGTTGGCTTTGGCCTGTTGATCCACTTACTTGAATGTGTGAATCTGATTGGGCATTTCTTTGGTCTCTGAATCCACTCTTTTGAGTTTGTTCTTCAGATCGGGTGGTTTGAAGATGGCCTTGCTCTGCTCGTCTCGTTTGGAGACTTTGCGATCCAGGATGTAAAGTCTGTGGTATTTGCTCTTCTGACTGTATGTACTCAAGACTTTCTGGTTGTCCATTGGAAAGAAAAAGGGATTCCAATTGTTCAATCTGCTGTTCTGTTGTAAACTTTGGGGTATATGTTGCATCTTGTACCTGGAATGAATTATTCACATGGTTTTGAGAAGTGGTGATAACATTTGGCGTCGGATTTAATGGTATATTCTGAATATTTCGTGGTTCTGTTAATCTACTATTCACAACGAGCGGATGTAATTGTGTGCTTTGAGGATTTCTTTGTTCTCTTAATCCACCTTGAAGAGTATGTGGATGTGATTGAGTAGTTTGATGAATATTTTCCTCAGGCTGCCCATGGAAGAAAACGGATTGTAGTTGTCTCTTCTGTTGGGTTGTGGATGTGAAGGGATGATTGTGTACTTGCAACGAACTATTCACTTGATCTTGTGAAATAAAGGTGCTGGTTTCGGATGCATTATTGTGGAGGATTTGACGTCCTGGCTGGTCTTGCTGGAGCTTCAAATTGTGGCCGATTTCCAGGTTTTCATGACGTGGGTCGTTGATGTTGGGTAGGGTCTCTTCCTGAAAATTTTGGGTTGGCAGTGTTTCTTGCTGGGAGTTATTGTTGTCGAAAGGATTCCGCTGAGATTCGTCATTATGTGGGGGAATTTCTTGCTGAAATCGATTATTGCTGAACTCGTTTTGATGCTGAAATTTGTTATTATTTGTAAAGGTATCTTGTTGAAACGGGCTATTGTTAGGCAGTTGTCGTTGCTGAGAATGGTTATTTGATAGGACCTCTGTTGAAATTGGTTGTTACTGATGGCAGTTTGTTGTTGAAATTGACTTCTTATCGGAAAAAAATCATGTGCGAACTGATGGTTATTCATGGCATGTTGAAGCTGCTGGTTTTGGTCTGAGTGTTGGTTGTTACTCGTTGACTTCTGTTGAAAAATCTGATCGTTTACGAATACATTTTCCTGTTGACTTTGGATATGTTGGCTGTCCTCTCTTGAATTTGTTATGGAGGCTGTCTGCTGAAACTGGGCACCATGCTGGTTTCCATGCGGTAGATTTTGCTGGTGATCCAGTGATCGTTCGCTTTCCTCTTGAAATCGACTAGCACTGTGATCTATCATTGCTCAAAAACTGGTTTTCAAAAGCGTTCTTTTGTCGAAATTCACTATTATGTGAATTAGGAGGCTGCTGTGAATGGAATTCTGCATGACTGAACTTGTGCTTTCCTGGGAAGTCATTCTGTTGTGGTTGTTGAGTATTATGTTCATTGTGTGGCATGGGTAAGTCTAAGGTAAGACCAATTCTCCGTCTGTGGTCTGTCTCCAGGTTCCTTGGGCCGTCGATGGCACTCAGCAAAAATGATGTTGACTGCTGGTTTCCAAATCAAAGATGTCATTTTGTGAATCATAAGAGTTTCTCTGCTGACTTTGAAGCATGTTATTTCTTACCAGTCTCTCTTGTTCCAACGTCTGACGAGGCCAGAGTGACAGATAAGTATTGGGTGGCGCTTGAAATAATTTTTCTGGTACAGTCTGGTGGCCGAAGTGAGTGTCCTGCTGCCTGTGTGAACGTGTGTATTCGTATTGAGGAATTTGGCTTTGCTGAACTAACTGTATCTCGTTCTGGCCCTTATGCTGTAGGCTTTCCCCACAAAGTGTCCTGAATAGTAACTGGACGTTGGAACTCGTGACCTGCTGTTCAAATGCGAGTCGCCGTTCTTAAAAAGAGGCTGTACAAGGGACGGTCCAAACTGATTCTTGACATTCGATTGTAAATCTTGATGGACAGGTCGTTTGTACTCCTCAATCTCGGTGTTCCGATGATGAAGAATGTAGGCCTACCAGCGTGGGCGAATCTGAAAATAGTTTACTGTGATAAAAACCTAATTGATGCAATAGACATATGTAAGGATTGATATAGATTTACTTTAGTAGGATTTGTTACAATTCTCCTGGTGAATATACATAAAAGGAAAAAGGAAAACGATATCCAAAAAAAAATATTTTCCTAGAGTAGATGAGCTAAGACATGAAAAAAAATATATATAGTATGTATTGAGGTTTGTTTAGTAGGCGGATCCAATCAATGTTCCATAACTTTAAAAATCCATCTCCTAATTCACTATTTAATTGGATTTATTCAAAGAGCGAAAAGAATTATGTATCCACATCCATAACCAGCAACTTACTTTCAGAAATCTTGAAGGTATAGACCCCAGACGTCCTTTCACTGCCACCAAAAGAAGGAATGAAGACTGGTAGACGTCGGATTTAAGGATTTTTTTTTATGAGTATACAGTTTCAACTTCCCAGAACTGGCTGTGGCAGTTATGGAAGTTCTGCTGCTTTAGTTCAGATGACTTTATTTAACCCAGTTACCAAGGTTTATTCGGAATAAGAGGGTAGTTAGAGGAGGATAGAGGCACCCACACCGTTTACTGTTTAAAGAAATATCTTGGAGTTGTGTGACACTTTTATTGGTAAATGATACACAAAATGTGATTCAGAGTGAATTCTGATAATAAAGGATATTAATTATTAATACCTATGTTGTGATATCCTCTAGGATTTTTTAACATAGTCTGTACTATTATTCTTGCTCTCTCATCACATTTTATAAAGGTGCTTTCTTTTTAATTCTAATTATCTTTTTCTTTTTTTATGATCGTGGAAACATGATCAGTCTATTCATGCTTTTATAACACAATTGTTATTGTGCTGCATCGAAAATGAGTCATAAATGAATAAAAAATATATGAAATAACTAAGTAGCCATAACTAAGTGCATGTGCGACTACGGATGAGAGAGGAAAGTGCAAGTGGTGGTGTTGTCTGCTGCACTTCATACGAGACAGCTGCCTTCGCCTCACCGCGTGCATCCGTCAATGGCCGGGAAGCTGTAACTCTGTGAGAAAGAAGAAGAATATCGCCGTTAAACAAAGAATCTGACAATGAAGTAACATCGTTCTTCCGTTATCTAATAGCAGTTGATACTTATTTCTTCGTAAAGTTTGATAATCACAAGATGGAAGCTTCTAAGCGTACCTTGCTGACAGCGAACTCCGGCTGATAGTAATCGTAGACGACTACGGACCCTGGCTTCGTGTTCTCGATCTCCACCTCACGCGAGATGCGGAAGCTGACGCACACTTCCTCTCCGGCCTTGAACTCCTCGATGTAGAAGGACACTTTGCTGCCGGTCCACGTCGTACCGCTTGACCACCTTGCTGTTATATTTCACAACGGCCTTGAGGTCCTCCTTCTCCGGGATGAAGCCGGAAATGAGATTGACCTCGATGACGGCCATGTTGGACTTGCCGTCGGGGAGGATAGCTGGAGCAGGCCTGGACGCGCTTGGAGACACAGCCGCCGCTCGGGTCGTTGGTCGCCGTGACGTTGAGGGCGAAGGCGTCGCTGGCTTCCGGCTCGGGGATGTTGTAGCGGAGGACAGCCTGAGGAAGGAGAGGAAACAAACTGAAGCCCTACAGGAGGTTGCAGCAGAGAACAAGGCAATTCATGAATGGCTTTCGGATATCAGAGTAATGACTCCTTTCTGTGAGAAGTTTGAGAATGAGCACATTGCGTGGCGGTAGAATGCGCCTCAAATGCATGAAAGGGTAGATGGAAACGGCTCTAGACAAAGAAGCCTCCTGTCTACAAGGCCCACCTGCATCACAGCACACCCTTGACCCTCTATGTTGACGGTGACGTCGGTCGGGAAAGTCGGGAGTTTCTGGAGCTGCTCCAGGAGTTTATTGTTTTCGTTGACGGTGAAGGCGTGAGAGAAGTCCTTGGCAGTGACGGTGGCCACGACGTCCAGAGGTCCTTGGTGCGTGTTGGTCTCGTAGCTGGCCATAGCCTGCAGAGCCACGACTGTGTCCTGTAGAAAAAAAAGAATGTTATTAGCTCTTACTCACTGCTCTTATCTCAAACGCAGGATGGAAGGAGTAGCGTCGGCAGATTTACGCTTTGAAAAGGCGGTTGGACTAACCTGTGTGGAGTAGAATCCTCCGAGGCCATTCCTCTTGGTGGTGATCCACTTGACCACTTTCCTCGCGTTCAGCACGTACTGCTCAGGATCCTGGGTCATCATCGCTAGGATGGCATACCCGGCGGTCTCCACGGCAAGGGGACTGCTCTTAGCTGCGGGCGGCGTGAAAATGGCAACACAAGTCGTGGATTGTTTCTATCCGCCTCAGTTTTGTAATATTTAATCAATTCATTTATCCATCATCATCACCGATTCTATTATTTCGATATCTGATATATCAATAAATATAACGCTGAGCCAACTTACAGCTTCCCGTCGCCGTCTCCCAGTACATGGCGTTCTCCTCCACCACGGCCATGTCGATCAGCTGCTGCAGAAGCGTCTGCGCCTCGGGGTGCTTCGCCAGGGCAAGCGCGTACGCCTTCACGGCCACGGTGTAAGGGTCGCTGGAGGAGTCGGAGAGCACGCAGCGAGTGGCGTCCGTCACGATCCTGGCGGTGGGGATGGTGCCGGCCTCGATCAGCGCTGTCAGCACGTAGGCCGTCAGCGGCACGGGCGTTCCGCTGTCAGCCAGACCACCCTGCGCGAGGAGGAGGAGGTGGGGAGTTGAAGTCAGAGGAGAACGATGTTGGAATGTTTCAATACACACACACAAACACAAAGCAACCACAACCACATACACATACACACACACACACACAACAAACAAACAAAGCAACACCACACACACACACACACACCAAACAAAACAAAGCAACAACCACACAACACACACACACACAACACAACACACACACACAACACACACACACACCACACACAACACACACACCACACACACACACACACAAACACACACAACACACACACCACACACACACACACACACACACACACACACACACATACACACACAACACAAACTCCCTCCCTCTCCTATTCCCTACCACACTCCCTTTTTATCCATCTTTCTGTCCTCTCCCCTCCGTCTCCCTCCTCTCTCCCTCTCTAGCTCTCCTTCCTTCCCTCCCTTTTTATCCATCTTCCTCTCTCTCTCCCTCCATCCCTCCCTTCCTCTCTCTCCATCTCTCCCACCCTTAGCCCTCCTTCCTTCCCTCTCCCTCCCTCTCTCCCACCCCTAGCCCTCCTTCCTTCCCTCTCCCTCCCTCCCTCTCTCCAACCCCTAGCCCTCCTTCCTCCCTGCATCTCCCTCTCCTTCCCCCTTCTCTCCCACCCCTAGCCCTCCTTCCTTCCCGCATCTCCTCTCCTCCTCTCTTCCTCTCCTCCATCCCTCCCTGCATCTCCCTCTCCTCCCTCCTCTCCTTCCTTCCATGCATCTCCCTCTCCCTCTCTCCCACCCTGCCCTCCTTCCTTCCCTTTATCCCCCCCTGCCTCCCTCTCTCCTACCCCTAGCCCTCCTCCCCCTGCCTCCCTCCTTCCCTCCCTCCCTTTACCTCCCCCACCCCCTCCCTCTCTCTCCTTCCTTCCCCCTCCCCCCCCTCCCTCCCTTTATCCCTCCCCACTCCTGCCTCCCTCTCACCCACGGCCGTACCTTCATCCCTTTAACCCCCTCCCTGCCTCCCTCTCCCTCCTCCCCCCTCCCCCCCTCCCTGCATCTCCCCCTGCCTCCCTCCTCCCTCCTCCCCCCCTCTCTCTCCTTCCCTCCCTCCCTCCCTCCCTTTATCCCCCACCCCCTACCTCCCTCTCTCTCCTTCCCTCCCTCCCTCCCTTTATCCTCCCTCTCACCCACGGCCGTACCTTCATCCCTTTACCCCCCCCCCTGCCTCCCTCCCTCCCTCTCTCTCCTTCCCTCCCTCCCTTTATCTCCCCACTCCCTGCCTCCCTTTATCTCCTTCCCTCCCTCCCTTTATCTCCCCCTGCCTCCCTCCCTCCCTCCCTCCCTCCCCCCTCCCTCTCCTTCCTTCCTCCCTCCCTCCTCCCTTTATCATCCCTCCCCCCTCCTGCCTCCCTCTCACCCACGGCCGTACCTTCATCCCTTTACCCCTTCCCTGCATCTCCCCCTGCCTCCCTCCCTCCCTTTATCCCCACCCCCTACCTCCCTCTCACCCACGACCGTACCTTCATCCCCTTGTGGAAGACCTTCCCGACGGAGATCAGGCAGCCGTTGGAGTCACGCTCGGATTTGCTAAGCCAGGTTCTCGTCACTTCGAGGCTTTCCGTGTCGATCTGGCGGAGGAAGGAAGAGTAAGTGGCAAGTACGGAGAAGATAAATGGAAAGAGAAGGAGAATCGTGAAATAGAGGCTAAACGGAGGAGATAAATGGGAAGAGAAGGAGAATCGTGAAATAGAGGCTAAACGGAGGAGATAAATGGGAAGAGAAGGTGAATCGTGAAATAAAGGCTAAACGGAGGAGATAAATGAAAGGAGAAGAAGAAAGTCGTGAAGTAAATAAAGGAGAAGGTAAATACAAAGAGAAGAGGAGGGTCGTGAAGTAAATAAAGGCTAAACGGAGGAGATAAATGAAAGGAGAAGAAGAAAGTCGTGAAGTAAATAAAGGAGAAGGTAAATACAAAGAGAAGAGGAGGGTCGTGAAGTAAATAAAGGCTAAACGGAGGAGATAGACGAAAAGAGAAGAAGAGAATCGTGAAGTAAATAAAGACTAAACGGAGAAGATAAATGAAAGAAGAAGAAAGTCGTGAAGTAAATAAAGGAGAAGGTAAATGAAAAAGAGAAGAGAATCGTGAAGTAAACAAAGACGAGTACGAAAATAAAATAAAAAAAAGAAAAGAGAGAAAAAAAGACGAAACTGAGAAGACAAATCTAAAAGAGAAGAAAGAAAGAAAGAAATGAGAGACGATTAAACATATCTAAAAAATACAACCAAGAAAAAAAAAAAAAAAAAAAAACGTAATAACAACGTCATCTTCGACCCCGTAACTAACCAAAAAAATGGAGACGATTAAACACATCTATCTAAAAAATACAACAAAAAATACGTAATAACAACGTCATCTTCAACCCCCGTGACTAACCGAGATGTAGGGATCTGCCTGAGCGAAGGACTTGAGCACGAAAGCGGTCAGCCACGTCGAGCCAGAGTCGTCTGCGTTCCCGAAGGCGCTGAAGGAGCCGTTGGTTCGTCGGTACAGGAGCTCCCTCTGGTATCCTGAAGGAGAGGAGGGTTTGTTTTTTTATTTAGAGTTCGAGATCCTGTTTCTATGGTCGAATTTCCCTTATTATTATCATTATTATCAATATATATATCTTCGTTATATCCTAAAAAAAGGATTTTTTTTTTTTTTTTTTTTTTTTTTTTTTTTAGAGTTCGAGATCCTGGTTCTATGGTCGAATTTCTTTTTTTATTATCACTATATATATCTTTGTTATATGTATCTTTGTTATATCCTGAGTTCGAGATCCTGTTTCTATGCTCTAATTTCACTTATTATTACCAATAATGGCGTGAACGTATACACACATACACGCGCAGTATGTGGCGTGAACGTATACACACATACACGCGCATTATGTGGCGTGAACGTATACACATACACGCGCAGTATGTGGCGTGAACGTATACACATACCGGGCAGTATGTGGCATGAACGTATACACACACATAAACACGATACTCAATCAATTTTCTTACCATCTCTCAAACTGAATAATAAAAAAAAACGTCCTAAATTCACCCTAAGGACGAGAGCCTCTACCCCCCCCCCCCCGCTCCCCCCCCACAACCCCCCCCCCCCCCCCAGGAGCTCAATGAACCCACATACCGGTCCTCATGAATCGGAGGAACGTCCTAAATTCACCCTAAGCCTCTACCCCCCCCAGGAGCTCAATGAACCACATACCGGTCCTCATGAACCGGAGGAGCTTCTCCGTGGTCTCCGCGTCCCCTGCCTCGTCGCCTCCAGTACTGCATAATGTAGATGTTGGGGCGAAGTTGATCATGTTCTGCTCGCCACACCCGTACGGCATGCGGATGAGGGAGCCCAGGTTCTGTGGCGGGTGAAGGGGGAGGACGGATGAATTGGAGAGGAAAGGAAGGAAGAGAGAACATGGAAGGAAAGAAAGAGAAAACGTAGAAGGAACGATATATATATATATATATATATAATATATATAATATATATATATATATATATATGTGTTGTGTGTGTGTGTGTGTGTGTGTGTGTGTGTGTGTGTGTGTGTGTGTGTGCGGATGAGGGAGCCCAGGTTCTGTCGCGAGGAGAGGAGAGAAGAGAGAGTCATGGGGTGGGTGGATATGTGGGTGGGGTGGGTGGGGGAGTGGATGGGTGGGTGGGGGTTGGGTGGGGGAGTGGGTGGGGGGGTAGGTGGGGGTGGATGGGTGGGTAGGTAGGTGGGTGGGTGCATGGATGGGTTGGTGGGTGGGTGGATATGTGGATGGGTAGGTAGTTGGGTGGGGTGGGGGGTGGATGGGTGGGGTGTTGGGGGTGGGTGGACATGTGGATGGGTAGACATGATGGGTTGGGTGGTGGATGGATGGATAGATGGATAGACGGGTGGGTGGAGGAATGAATGTTTGGATAGATGGAAGGATAGATATAGAAACACACGTAGGTCGATGATATATATCCCTCTTCACTCCCACTCACCACCACCCACTCCCACTCACCACCACCACTCACCTCAAGTGAAAGAAATCATACCCCACTCGTGACAAAGCATAAGCGTAGGTAAAAACAATAGTTCCAATAGATAAAAAAGTAATTTACTATTAGAGGTTTACGAAGATCAATATGACAACACCCAAAGCGAAAGAAATATCAATACTACTACTATTATTACAACTATTTCTAAATCTGCACCCAAAGAAGAAGAAAAAAATCTAATACTAATATTAACTAATTGCACGATTATCATTAACAAGTAAAGACTCCAATTAGAACAAAAGTACTACTACTACGATTGCTACTACAACAAACTCCACATTTACAACTAATGAAGGAATACTACTACAATTACTTCGACCACTATCGCTACTACTACTACAACTACTACTACTACAACAACTACCACTATCCCTAAAACCTCAACTGCTACTGCTACAACATCTACTACTACCGCTAAAACCTCAACTACTACTACTACTACAACTACCACAATCACTAAAACCTCAACTATTGCTACTACTACAACTACCACAATCACTAAAACCTCAACTACTACTACTACTACTACAACTACCACAATCACTAAAACCTCAACTACTACTACTACTACCCACTATCGTTGATAACTCAACTGCTACAACTACACTATTCTCCCGTAGCCTCACCTCGAGCGACAGAGCCAGCAGGTCACCGACGGCCGTGACCCAACCCGGGCGGAGTCAGCCACGATCTTCTCCGGGGCGCCACCTGCCACACCTCCATGCTGTCCTTGCCCTCGGCCAGTTCTGAAGAGAGGTCACGGTGTAGTTGAAGGGGACTCTTTAAGGTCAGAGTGTATAGCGGTTGAATGGCTGTTTATTTTACTTCACTGGAGTAGGTGTATGTGTATGATTTTTTTGTTATAATGCTTGATCTGTTTTTTTTTTTCTTCACCTTTGTGTGTTATGTTTGGCGAAAGTGGTCTTTTCCTTTAGGTATGACTGAGAAAGTATCAGTTGTTTTGCGGTTTTTGTATAGCACTGTAAAATTGCTATACTTTAACGGAATCTAATTTTCGCCATCTCTTTTAAAATGCAGATCCTTTTACTCTATGTATATTACTATATATATGTGTGTGTATTTATATATAATTTCCTCTTTAACTCGATGAAACCATCACCATTGATTCAATACCTATCACATATATGGATCAACCAGGGTCAAGGCCATACCTTCAGCACAAACGTATTTGGTCCAAGTTTCTCCCTCGGAATCCTTCTGCCTCGACCTTGATGGGTTTGATCAGAGTGTCTCTGTCGAGAGAAATATGCACGGATTACTGGTTGCTCCTGCCATTTACCTTGAGGCAGGGAAGCTGTATTGGCATTGGACTAGATGAAAGGGGGCTGGGATAGTTATTAGGGCCCACGGATGGAAATGGCCTCTGATATGACTGGATGGAATGCTTTGCGATTGCCTTCGCACACATTCACATGTCCACTGAGTGCCCTCTCCAAGACACCGGTACGACGTCCTCACCTCTTCACGACGGGCTCTGTCGTGTCGCAGGCCTCGGGATGCTGGAGTCCACGAAGGCGGAGACGGTGAGGTTGACGTCGCCGAGAGCCAGCGCTTGGATCTTGATCGTGTGCACCACCTTGTCCTCGGCGCCAGGCAGGACGTCCGCTCGTTCCCTGTTCCGAGCGAGGGATCCTCCACCACCTCGTACTCGGAGCTCTCCTCAAGGATCACTCGTACCTGCACGAGGAGACCGAGGGTGTTAGCGAGGTGATTTAAGGCGGCGAGGTTACTTA
>NW_020871863.1:63900-68900 GCF_003789085.1 Penaeus vannamei
TGTTGTGTGTGTGTGTGTGTGTGTGTGTGTGTGTGTGTGTGTGTGTGTGTGTGTGTGTGTGTGTGTGTGTGTGTGTGTGTGTGTGTGTGTGTTGTGGTGTGTATATATGTATATATATGTATATGTGTGTGTGTGTGTGTGTGTGTGTGGTGTGTGTGTGCATGTGTGTTTATGTGTGTGTGTGTGTGCATGTGTGTGTGTGTGTATAATGTGTGTGTGTGTGTAATATGTGGTGTGTGTGTGTGTGTGTTGTTGTGTGTGTGTGTGTGTGTGTGTGTGTGTGTGTGTGTGTGTGTTGTGTGTGGTGTGTTTGTGTGTGTGTGTGTGTGTGTGTGCGTGTGTGTGTGTGTGTGTGTGTGTGTGTGTGTGTGTGTGTGTGTGTGTGTGTGTGTGTGTGTGTGTGTGTGGTGTGTGTGTGTGTGTGTGTGTGTGTGTGTGTGTGTGTGTGCGTTCTAAAAATGAGGTACGGTCGTCCTAACGCCACTGGGGAGCACTCGAGTTAAAATAAGAAATTGCTTAATTAAACGAGTTGCAAGAATCTTTTTCTTGCAAGAATTGGACGATTAATTGGCTACGTTATCGTTTTTCCCACGAAGTCGGCGACCTACAGCTCCCACGTGCATAAAACAGGCGCCGGGTTCCCTCCTTAGCAGACGGTGGCTCGCTTCGTGCTTCCCCGTCGAGTGACCTGCCTCGCCGATGTAAAAATTTTCGCGAAGAAACACTGCAAGGGAAGGAGAGCCTGCGTACCTGAAGTATCACCGGGCGACGCCTTGATTCTGGCACAGTTTTTCGCAACGTTTTGGGATAAGAAAAGATCAATGCGTGTTCTTCTTTCTTTCTTTCCTTGGGGGTGTCGAACATAGTGTGAGGGACTAAGGCGCATTGTATTAATTTATTTCATTGCAGCGCATGATGCTATTTTTTTGTCTCTCTGAATCATGGGGTAAATACCAGAACAGAAAATAACAATGAATGGAGATTAATTTGGTGGGGTTAGAAAAACGTTATGCATTCTTCATGGCCTGCGCAGATGAAAGAATTCATCCCTGTACAAAGTTCTTACGAAATTAGAAATGCCCTGCGCGAAGTCAAATTAATTTAATCTCTAATACTTTCCCTTAACAATCAAGGCGTGTTAGACAATGAAAAGGCTTCAACAAAGATTAGTTTATTTCACTTTTTCCAGCGCCATGGAATAAGAACGTGCATTATTGAGGGCAAATTGCAAGAGCTGATGAAGCCAGACTTATTTATGAGTATTATTATTATATATATTCATTATTATCATTATTATGTGTTTGTCACCGCCATCATTATTTCTATTATCATTATTATTCGTCATTATTGTTATTTTGTTAATATTGTCATCATTATTATATTATTTACTGTCATCATACTATTATCTTTGTCCATTATTATTATCATATATCATATTTTCTATTATCATTATTATCTTTATTTAGTTATTGTTATTGTTACATATTATCATTGATATATTGTGTGTGTGTGTGCGTGTGTGTGTTGTGTGCTGTGTGTGTGTGTGGTGTGTGTTGTGTGTGTGTTACATATTAATTATACTATATTAGTATATATATAACTCTCATCATATACATATAATATATATATATTACATATATATATATAACTATATATATAAATGTATGTATGTATGTATCGTATGTATATACATAAGTATACCTATATACGTATATATGAGTAATATGATAATATATATATACATATCCACTGGGGAGCACTCGAGTTAAAATAAGAAATTGCTTAATTAAACGAGTTGCAAGAATCTTTTTCTTGCAAGAATTGGACGATTAATTGGCTACGTTATCGTTTTTCCCACGAAGTCGGCGACCTTCAGCTCCCACGTGCATAAAACAGGCGCCGGGTTCCCTCCTTAGCAGACGGTGGCTCGCTTCGTGCTTCCCCGTCGAGTGACCTGCCTCGCCGATGTAAAATTTCCGAAGAACACTGCAAGGGAGGAGAGCCTGCGTACCTGAAGTATCAGGGACACCGGCGACCGCTTGATTCTCGGCACAGTTTTTCGCAACGTTTTGGGATAAGAAAAGATCAATGCGTGTTCTTCTTTCTTTCTTTCCTTGGGGGTGTCGAACATAGTGTGAGGGACTAAGGCGCATTGTATTAATTTATTTTATTGCAGCGCATGATGCTATTTTTTTTGTCTCTCTGAATCATGGGGTAAATACCAGAACAGAAAATAACAATGAATGGAGATTAATTTGGTGGGGTTAGAAAAACGTTATGCATTCTTCATGGCCTGCGCAGATGAAAGAATTCATCCCTGTACAAAGTTCTTACGAAATTAGAAATGCCCTGCGCGAAGTCAAATTAATTTAATCTCTAATACTTTCCCTTAACAATCAAGGCGTGTTAGACAATGAAAAGGCTTCAACAAAGATTAGTTTATTTCACTTTTTCCAGCGCCATGGAATAAGACGTGCATTATTGAGGGCAAATTGCAAGAGCTGATGAAGCCAGACTTATTTATGAGTATTATTATTATTATTATTATTATTATCATTATTTGTGTTGTCACCGCCATCATTATTTCTATTATCATTATTATTGTCATTATTGTTATTATTGTTAATATTGTCATCATTATTATCATTATTACTGTCATCATTACTATTATCTTTGTCATTATTATTACTATTATCATTTATATATTTTTCTATTATCATTATTATCTTTATTAGTATCATTGTTATTTTTTACATTATTATCATTAATTATTTTTACAATTGCCATCATAATTGTTACTATTATGGTTATTATCATTATTATCATCATCATCATCATTAGTAGTAGTAGTAGCAGTAGTAGTAGTAGGATGATTATTATTATCATGATTATCACATTTTTTCAGTCTGGAGTACATTGCGGTTCAGGCAAAAAACCTTAACTCAATTGACTGGATAGTCTCATTGACTTCCTCCATTAGTTCGCAAATATGAGGTGTATCAAATAGAAAAAAAAAAAAAAAACAGTGAGCGGGTCATTTAAATCAAGGATGCGAACGCGATCCAGATTCTTTTCGAATGGATGAATCAACTGTGTTACCTTTTTTTTTTTTTTGAAAGATCAAACAAATTAATTTTCCCTTTAAATGGTTATTCGAAAATTCTTGATATCATATATATTTCTTTTCTTAACAGTCATGCAACGGGAAAATTCATCGTTTCTTTCGAAACGAAAACACCTTTTCAAAACCTGTTAATCAGAAAACAATTCTATCAGCAGTGAACGTGTCGACTGATTACAAAAACGGGAAATAGCAATTGAGAAAAGAGAGAGAGAGAAAAAAAATGGGAGGGTCACGAAAAAAGAGAAAGAAGAAAAAAAGAAGCAAATGGAAGACGAATAAATAATAATTTCAACTATTGATACTGAAATTAGTTTCACCTTCACTCGATCAACTTCTCTCTCCATCATTTTTCTAAGGATGCCAAACTTTCTTTAAACATTTCTCACCGTTCTTAATCATCTAAAGGAGACAAAGGAGTCTTAATCAATATCCTTAGATCTCCAGAAAGAAGAAGGAGATAAAAAATCCCGAGAAGATTGGATCAACTCTTAATCTATGCCATTGAATTAGCTCAGTTGCCACTTACGCAATTACCTAATTCATACTTTACGGAGACACACACACACACACACACACACACACAAACACATAGGCAGACAGACAGATAAGACAAAGAGAGAGAGAAAGACAGACAGAGATAGATAGATAGTGATATAGATACATAAATAGATAAATAGATACATAGAGAGAGAGGAAGAAACAGAGATCGAGAGAGAGAGAGAAAGAGAATGAAAGAGAGGGAGAGAGAGAGAGAGAGAAACGAGCAAGAAATAGTCTCCCTCTTCCAGCTGCACTTTTCTCTGGGGAGGAATGAGAGGCCAGACGCTGCGTTTATTAATTCAAACATGTAAAATGGATCCGACTGAGAATAATGCGCTTTGGAGAACCTCTGTTACATTTTCATTTATCAGACAATATGCCAAAAGAAAAGAGAAAAGGAGAAAAGAAAATAAAGGAGTTAATAAATACACAATCGTCAAATACCCGTTAGCTATATTAAGCGGAGTAGCGGAAATCGCTAGACCGAGCGGAGTAGCAAAAATCCCAAGACCGACCGTAGTAACGGAAATCCGCAGACCGAGAGTAGCGAAATCCGAGACCGAGCGGAGTAGCGAAAATCCCAAGAACGACGGAGTAACGGAAATCCGCAGACCGAACGGAGTAGCGAAATCCGCAGACGAGCGGAGTAACGGAAAATCCGCAGACCGAGCGGAGTAGTGGAAATCCGCAGACCGAAGGAGTAACGGAAATCACAGACCGAGCGGAGTGCGGAAATCCGCAGACCGAACGGAGTAGCGGAAATCGCAGACGAGCGGACCCGCAGACCGAGCGAGAGTAGCGGAAATCCGCAGACCGAGCGGAGTAGCGGAATCGCAGACCGAGCGGAGTAGCGGAAATCCGCAGACCGAGTAGGAGTAGTGCAGAAATCGCGCAGACCGAGCGAGTAGCGGAAATCCGCAGACGAGCGGAGTAGCGAAATCAGACCGGCGGAGTAGCGAATCCGCAGACGAGCGAAGTAGCGAAAATCCGCAGACCGAGCGGATAGCGAAAACGCAGAGCCGGAGTAGCGGAATCCAGACCGAGCGGAGTAGCGAAAATCCGCAGACCGGAGAGCGGAGCGGAGTAGCGGAAATCGCAGACGAGCGGAGTAGCGAAATCCTGTATGTAGCATTTAAATCCCGAGCAGAGAAGCAGCGCTGTTAGTATGTGCTGCCGTCTTCATCTATTCAGTTAGAAATCCTCAATAAGGTGGCGTTGCCAGAGAGACTAGCTTGCAATATGAGGCTCAGTGCGACAGCAATACAAGGCGCTCAAAGCCTTTATTGTGAGGAGGAGACTGAAGATGATTCATGTTGACTTACCGAAGCTGAATGTG
>NW_020871863.1:73900-78670 GCF_003789085.1 Penaeus vannamei
GGCGTGGCTAAGGGCGCAGCTAAGGGCCAGAGTAGGGAGGCAGGAGGGCGGCTCAGGTGAAGAAATATTGATTCAGTGAAGGTAAAGGCGTATCTAAGGGAGAGACTCCGGCCGGGAAGGCGCTTCAAAGGGTTTAAGAAGAAGGGGCTTTGCAACGAGGCACACGCAATCGCAAGGGGGTGTTACAGGTGCTTGGAGATAAATCCACTTTGGCAAAAAGACGAACACAGTAATGCATGACCGAAGATAAAAGGAAGCAAGCACAACCAGAACAATAAATCGTCACGTTTCAAAAAAGAGATTCTTCGTCAGGGCGAGGGAGAGTTTGTTTTGCCTTGTTTGGATAAGATCGCTTCTGATATCTATTCAGATTCTCTCTTTCGAGAAATTCAATTGAATCAACCTCTTTCCAAACCCTAAAAGATACAAAAATAATAATGTTTTTAATATAAATCACAAAGAAAAAACACATAAACCACGAATAACTTTAAAAAATCAATTCTCAAACAAAATAATAAAACAATAGCATCAACAAAATAAGCAGCAAGACTAACCACGCAATTAATAAATTACTAAAAGCATAATACATGAAAACTTCAGTGCCAGGGACAGTGCACGCAGCCGACCATGTAAATCAGTTTCTTTTCACTTTGTTATGCTCAGGAACACGACACACACAGTTCACTCAGGCTCTTTGACAGGATCGAATCTCGGCCTCTTGTTTTGCGACGTGTGTTTTCTATGTAAATATCCCGTTTTCTGTGTGGATGGATGAAGAGATAGATGTTTAAGTAAAAATAGGTAGGTAGGAAGATGTAGAGAGAGCGAGAGCGAGCGAGAGAGAGAGAGAGAGAGAGAGAGAGAGAGAGAGAGAGAGAGAGAGAGAGAGAGAGAGAGAGAGAGAGAGAGAGAGAGAGAGAGAGAGAGAGAGAGAGAGAGAGTGAGAGAGAGAGTGAGGGGGGGGGGTGCAGAGAGGGATAGAGAAAGAGAAGAGAGAAGAGAGAGAGCCCAATACAGAAAAGGATAGGCAGAGATAGAGAGAGAGAAAAGAGAGATATACAGATATATTATATATATATATATATATATATATATAATATATATATATTATATATATATATATATATATATATATATATATATATATATATATAGATATAGAGAGAGAGAGAGAGAGAGAGAGAGAGAGAGAGAGAGAGAGAGAGAGAGAGAGAGAGAGAGAGAGAGAGAGAGAGAGATAAATAGATAGATAGATAGATATAGACATAGATATAGATATAGACAGATATATATAGAGAGAGACCCAAGCAGAGAGGGATAGAGAAAGAGAAGAGAAAGAGAGAGAGCCAAATACAGAATAAGGATAGGCAGAGATAGATAGAGAGAGAGAGAAAAGAGAGATATAGTGAGTTAGATAGATAGATAGTTAGAGAGAGAGAGAGAGAGAGAGAGAGAGAGAGAGAGAGAGAGAGAGAGAGAGAGAGAGAGAGAGAGAGAGAGAGAGAGAGAGAGAGAGAACAAAGAAAAACCCCGAACGTCCGTTCGAGAACACGCCCTAAGTTAAAAAGGCCACTTTCCCCACAAGGACACTTAATCAAATACAACAAAGACACCACATTCATACAGCCAGTAGTATTATAGTGTACGTTTGTTTACGCTGCATAATTCATCCATAAGTCAAGTTTCCCCAGTGTAAGAGGTCCGTATTTGCGAATCTTTTGACAACTTTCCAAACAAAGACGCTGCATTTTTTTCATTCTTAAGAGCACCGGAGAGTCTCCCTTTAGCTTGCGAATATCTCATGGATTGCATATTTGTATTTAAGCTTTCTGAGAATTTCCTGGCGGCTGAAAAAAAATTTGAGGGGTATTTTTTTAGTCCAACTGATATAATGAAGTATAGAAACCGGACTCGATAATGAGTATAAATTGGTGAAAAAATAGATATGGAAATTTAAGATATAACACTGCAGTCTATTCAATAATTATACGATATTGATATGATAGAAATAAAAAAAGACAGCTATGATGATAAAATATAATAATGATAAGAACAATAATAATTGTGATAATAAAAAGGATGTGATGATAATGGTGATGGTGACGATGACGACAATACTAATAATAATAACAATGGTAATGGTAACAATAATAATAACTATAATAGTGATGATGATAATAAAAATATCAATAATGGTGATCATAACAACAACAATAATAATGATGATGATAATAATTACAATAACAATAAGAATAAGAATAAGAATGGAAATGATAAAGGGGATCATATTCATGATAATAATAATGATAATAATAATGATAATTATCATATTGATAACAATAAAGATAATGATAATAATTATAAAAATAATAATAATAATGATGCCAATGATGATGATAATAAAAATGATGATAACAATACCATTAATAGCGATAATGATATTAATGATAATAATAATAATAATAATAATAATAATAATAATAATAATAATAATAATAATAATAATAATAATAATAATAATAATAATAATAATAATAATAATAATAATAATAATAATAATAATAATACAAGTAGTGACGATAATAATAATAATGATGATGATAACAGCAATGACAATAATCATAATAATGTTACTAACAGCAATAATAATTGTAATGAAAATCATGATAATTTTAATGATAATTATGATAATAATAATGATGATGATAAAAACAATAACAACAATGATAATGATAATATTAGTAATGATGATAATAACAATAACGGATACCTCCGCCAAGGCAATAAGGTCACTAACTTTTTAAAAGTATTCACACTTGAAGAATCACATTAAGATTGCCCTTTCTCAAGTACACTGGTGACACCAGTAATGGCAATAATAATAATAATAGGAACTGATGCAATTATGATCCGGATCACCACCAAAATTTAATAGCTTGTAAAACAGGCTAAGACACACCCCTGGTAAGCAATTCACAAAATCTATCCAGAACTTTGTGAGGTTTTGAGTTACTTTAAACCCATCAAAGAAACAAGCTAACTAACGAAGACTGCCGAAAATTCTTGGCAGAAGTAATCATAATAATAATGATAAAAAATACTAGAAAGGATAACAGAAATAACAATAATGGCAACAATAATGATAACAATAATTATCAGAGAAAAAATAATAATGATAGTGATAACAATAGTAAATAAAGAATAATGATAGAATAAAAGTAAATTTGTTTAGAATAAAAGTAAATTTGTTCATAACTTTTTAATTATTCTGCTAACTGACTAACTAACCAACGCAACCAAAAACATAACCTCCTTGTCGGAGGTAGTAATAGTAATAACAATGAATGTTTAACAATAATGATAATGATAATAAAGACAACGATAATAATAGTAATGACAATGATGATGATACCAATATTCTAATATCACAAATGCTCGTCCTATCAATACCAACAACAGCAAAACAGTATAACAATGAGGCAAAAACAAGAGCAGGAACAAAAGCAAAAATAACTCACACAGCACCGTGAGGATCTTCGAGATGGTGAGCGGTTGGAGCGTGGCCGGGTTGGACACCTCGCACGTGACCTTGACCCCGTTGTCGACTGGCGTGACCTCAATCTCCGCCGTCGCCCTCGAGATGTTGGCCTCCAGCAGAAGACTCGTTGGAATCTCCTCCTCGCCTTTGTAGATCCTGCAGGGAAGAGGTGGATTAGTAGGTAGATAATAGCAAAGGGGCGGGGGTGGGAAGTGGTGTGGTAGAAAGGGAGAGGGAAGGATAAGGAGAGAGAGAGAGAGAGAGAGAGAGAGAGAGAGAGAGAGAGAGAGAGAGAGAGAGAGAGAGAGAGAGAGAGAGAGAGAGAGAGAGAGAGAGAGAGAGAGTGAAAAATCGAATACGTAAGGGTGCAATGATAACACTAGATAGTCATGAGGGAAGTCAATGTGAAATATGCCAAGGAAAAAGAACAACAAAATAAATATACAAAGTAAGGAAACTAAGGATAAATTTGAGCATGAACACAATAAAGCAAACAAATTATATACAGTAATGAAACAAATGAAAAAATAAGAAAGAATGAAAACAAAAATGAAACCACGAGCCGCTCCCCTCCCTCGTCAAGGAGCAGAAAGGGTCGCCATTGATCCAAAAGGTGAAAATGAAGGTCGGCGACAACTGATTTCTCGTTGGAACAGTAATGAGATTTTGGGGCAATTTGTACAAGAAATTAAAAATGGCGTTATGTTGATACATTTAGTAATTAGTAACAGTGAAAGGCTGTTTCAAGAATGAGAATAATGAAGCTGTGACAAGATGAAAGAATACTGGAATTCTGGATCAATGTTTCTAATTAGGTTCGTAGGACCAGAATGTATATATGAATATATGAATATATATATACATACATACATATATATATATATATATATATATATATATATATATATATATATATATATAGAGAGAGAGAGAGAGAGAAGAGAGAGAGAGAGAGAGAGAGAGAGAGAGAGAGAGAGAGAGAGAGAGAGATAGATAGATAGATAGTTAGATATAGATATAGATATATTATATAGACAGATATATATAATATATATATATATATATATATATATATATATATATATATATATATATATATATATATATATATATATCATATACATATATATATATATATATATACATATATATATATATATATATATATACATATACATATATATATATATATATATATATATATATATATATATATATATATATATACTATA
>NW_020871863.1:91525-96105 GCF_003789085.1 Penaeus vannamei
CACACGCCTTTTCCCTCTATCTTTTGAAATCCCTTTTCTTGTGCATATTTCATTCCAGTTCATCATTTTTCGCGCTCTGACTTCCCGTTTTGTTCTTTTCCAACTCTTGAAAACAAAATTTACAAACAGCGCAAAAATCCCCACTCACTTGTACTGTTCCCTCCCAATATCCGCACCGTTTCACTTTCCCTGATCCACAAATGTTTTGATTCCTACTTCTTCAGCTGGCCAAAATTGTGTGTGAGAGAGGGGAAAAAGAAAATAAAAAAGAAAGGAAAGCGCTATCCCTCTTCCCTTCCCCGTTCACACCTCCGCTCCACTGGCACTCAGCGCTGTCCCTTCCCCGCGTCCCTCCCCTGTCATACGCGGCACTTTCTTCCCCCAATGATGCCAACGTCACACTCACAGCAGCCCACAGCCTTGCTCGTTTCTCGCTGCTTACTCGGCGGCTTTTGAGAGAACTCTCGACGCATTCACCACCTGATAGATGTAGGTAGATATGGATATAGATGCGCGCCTCATACTCATCAGCTCGTATCATTCCGCTGCAGGACGCAGGCTTCTCCCAAGCGCACACACACACACACACACACACACACACACACACACACACACACACACACACACACACACACACACACACACACACACACACACACACACACACACACACACACACACACACACACACACACACACACACACACACACACACACACACACGCACACGCACACACGCACACACGCACGCACACACACACGCACACACACATACACACACTTGTGTGTCTGTGCGTGCACCTCTATGTGTGTGTTTTAACAAACATTCAAGCAAAGATCCAAAGAGAAGAATGCGAACAAAAAAGACCCACCAGAGGAAGACGGAGCCGGGCGGCCGCCAGACGGAAGCTTCGCCGCTTGATGTACGCCGTGGTAATGACGGCGCCCCGACCCGGCCGCGATGTGAAGGACGCCGAGAAGATGAGCCCCGTCGCCTTTGGGGTGAAATATGCGCGCCGGCCAAGGATCATGTGGGGCGGGAAGACGAGGAGCGAAGGCAAGACGAAAACCAAGGAAACGAGAAGCAGGATGTAAGGGTAAGGGATGCGGGACGGGTACTGAGACGAAAAAGAATACAGCGAGGAAACCTTGACCTTTAGAAAGGAGAAAAGGGATAAAAACGAGGAATTGGGCTGTGTGAAATGTAGGTTTTAGAATAGGTCGACGCTGTGGGGAGGAAGGAGAGGAGAGATCAGTCGAACCTTGGAGGGCTATAAGCTATGACGTCCTGAGTGGTGAGAAAAGAGTCTGTGGCGCTGATGCGATGGTGATGGGATGGAGTGGCATCTGCGGTTTTACGGTGTGGAAAGGCAGTTCTTAAGAACTTAGGGAGCGGGAGGGATGGAGCAGGAGTGTCGGATGGCAGCGAAGAGAGAGCGCGAGATTTTGGAATATTAGCTAAAAGAAAGGTGGAAAAAGAGTAAAAACGACAGTGAGAGGAGGAGGGAAAGAGAGAAGGGGGAAGCACAGGCAGAAGGCAGAAGGCAACGATCTGCAATTTCAAATAAGAGGCAAACAATCCATGAAAAGAATGAGTGAGACCGAAAGAAAAAGAATGTGTATAATAACTCAGCCCCTAAAGCGGTAAAAAGTAAAATGAAACGGACACTACCTTTGGCTTGCGAGGATAATGGATACCCCTGTAACCCTTGGTGTCAGAGTAAATACAACAACAAAGCGGAGTTTCAGCGAAGAACGACACAGTAAACCTTAGACCAGTAGTTCCCAAGCTTTTTCACTTTGTGGCCCCGGGCCATAGACTGAAAATGCTTCAGTGAAAAATCTTCAGTGATTGCCATCTTTTTAGATTCAGCTATTACTAGTTATGAATAGTGTAATGGCGTCAATACCTATAGGACAAGAACACTTTATGGAAAGATTCCAATTTATTGATATGTGACATTCAACGTCAAAAGTTCCATATTGCTCCAAGGTCCCAAAAAAGTATCTCGTGGCCCCCTTAGGGGCCATGGCCCTTAGGTTAGGAAACTCTGCCTTAGACCCTTACTTCTGCCTTATCCCTGCTACGAACTGGGCTTCATGGGCCCACATTTTGCAAGCTTGACTCAATGTAAGCACATGGGCGGGTTGCTCACTACTATCTGTGATGCCTATACTCATCATTATTTTCCATCATTATCCTCATCAACATTACTATTATTGTTATCCATATCTCAGTGCCATTATTATCATTGTTATTATTATTATTATTATTATTACTGTTAATTATCATTATTGTTATTATTATTATTTTCATTATCGTTATCATTATTAATATCATTGTTAATATCATTATCATTATTATTATTGTTGTTGTTGTTGATGATGATGATGATGATGTTATTATTATTATGAATATTTTTATCGTTATTATTATTATTATTATTATTATTATTATTATTGTTATCATTATCATTATCATTATCACTTTCATTATAATTATCAATATCATTGTTGTTGTTGCTGTTATTAATATTAAAAATATTATTATCGCTATTATTATTATCATTATCATTATTATTGTTGTCATTAATATAACTATTATTGTTATCGGTAATGATTATCATTATTCCTGTTCTCATTATTACTATCATTATTACTATTAGTAGTAGTAGTAGTAGCAGTAGTAGTATTGTTGCTGTTATTATGATTCTTATTCTTATTCTTATTCTTATTCTTATTCTTATTCTTATTATTATAGTCATTATTAGTATTAGTATTAGTATTATTGCCTCCGCTAAGAGGGTTGTTGTTCATGGCGTTGGTTTGTTGGTTAGCAGGATATCTCAAAAGTTTTGAACAGCATTTTTTTACTTTTTTATTTTATGCCTAATGTCTTTGTCTAACGTAGACGCCATTAAATTTTGGCTGTGATCCAAATCAGGATCAGGATCTTGCCCAGAATAACAAACAAACAAACAAACAAAAAAAACCCAGATATTTATAGAAAAAAATTTACGAGAAACATTTAAATTTTGATGCTCATCCGGATCAAGGAATTTTTGTTTATATGTTCACTGGCTAGTTGGTTAGTAGGATAACTAAAATTATATAATTTTCTATGAATTTATTTTTACCAGAGATGCGTCATAGCCCAACTTAGGTAACATAAAATTTCGGTAGTGATCCGGATTCTGCACAAGATAAAAAATAAAAATAAATAAATAAATAAAAAATAAAATGAAATATATATATATATATATATATATATATATATATATTATATATATATATATATATATATATATATAAACAGATTTTTATAAACTTTTTACCAGAGGTGTGTCGTAGACCAATTTAGGTACTGAATTTTGGCGGTGATCGGATCAAGTTTCGGATTCAGGAATTTCTTTAAGGATTCACTAGCATTGCGAAATAGGAAAAGACGCGTCACCAGCGTACTTGAGAAAGATGTGATGTTAATATCGTTTTTCGTTTGAATATAGTTTTTATATATTACTTAGCGGAGTAACGCGTGTTTCGAGTTTATCATTAATATTATTTTATTGTTATTACATTAGTGTGGTAGTATTGTTATTATTATCATTATGATGAGCAGTAGTAGTAGTAATAGTAGTAGTAGTACTAGAAGTAATAGTGGTAGTAGTAGTATTCTTATTATCAGCAACAGCAGCATATTAAGATAGTAATCATCATCATTATTGTTATTATCATTATTTTTATTAGTATTATCATTATCATTATTATCATTATCAGTATCATCATTATCATTACTATAATCATCATCATTATTATTTTGGTCTTAATTATTCCTATTATTATTATCATTATTATATTATTATTATTATTTTTATTATTATTATTATTATTATTATTATTATTATTATTATCATTATTATTATTATCATTATCATTATTGTTGTTGTGTTGTTGTTGTTATCATTATTGAAAGATGGAATGATGCAATACCACATTGATATGATGAATAAATAACTTCTCCGATAAGGACGAACACTCACACTTTAGGCAGGCTCGAGTCCATATCGGAGAGGTTTTTATTCATTATTCATTATTATTATTATTGTCATCATTCATCATCAGTATCATCATTATTATTATACCATATTATCATTATCGATATTAATGTTATTGATACTATTATATGTATTATTGTTTGATGATTATTGTAGATCAGCAGCAGGAGATGGAGAGGAGAGAGGTACCGACGACCAGTAGCAGAACGAGGAGCACGCGTGCAGCAGGCCCGGAGCAGAATGTGAGAGGAGTGTAGGGCAGACGGAAGACACTAAGAAGAGGAGGAAGAAGAAGCGATCGACAGCGACAAAAGTCGAGACGAAAGGGAGACGGGAGGACGTAGAATAGATGTAGAACGGATGAGAGGGAGAGACGGACCAGAAAGAGAGAAGACGAGGCAAGCAAGACACACAGAAGGGAGGAGAAGAGATAGAGACGAGAGAGAGAGAGAGAGAGAAGAGGGACGTAACGAGAGACTAGAGAGAGGAGATCGACGACGAAGAGATAGACGAATGAGGGAGAGA
>NW_020871864.1:2723-15223 GCF_003789085.1 Penaeus vannamei
GAGGAATGTTTGAATTTTTTTTTTGTCCTTTTAGCTTCGAATTTTCTCTCTCGTTTTCTTTCTTTCTTTTTTTCTTTCTTATGGTCTTGGAGTATTTGATTTTTTTTGTTCTTTAGTGAATATTTGACCTGTTTCTCTCGTGTTTCTTTGTTTTTTTTTTTTTTTTTTTTTTTTTTTTTTTTTTTTTTTTTTCTTTTTTAGGTCTTGCGCATGTCTTTGGAGTGATGTTTATGGGAAGCAATAAATGAGGATGTGTTTTATTTCTTTTTGCCTTTTCTTCGTTTCTTTTTCTTCTATTCTTTTTAGGTCTTGGAGATGTGATTCCTGGTGATTGTTATGGAATATAATGAGGATGTTGATTTTTTGTGTTCTTAGTTTAAGTCGATTTCTTCTCGTTTTTTTTCTCTTTCTTTTGTCTTTCTTGACTTTCTTTTTCTTTTCTTCTTTTTCTTTTTCTTTTTTTCTTTTTAGGTCTTGGGTGGATTTTGTTGTGTTATGGAATCACATAAGATAGGATTAGTTTTTGGATTTTTTTTTGTGTCTTTAAGCTCTGAACTTTTCTCTCTCTCGTTTTTTTTCTTTTTCTTTTCTTTTTTCTTTATCGACTTTCTTTTTTTTCTTTCTTTCTTCTTTTCTTTTTTTTTCTTTTTTAGGTCTTGGATGATTTTGTATATGGAAGCAATAAATGAGGATAGTTTGATTTTTTATTTTGTCCTTTTAGCTCTGACTTTTCTCTCTCTTTCGTTTTTTCTTTCTTTTCTTTTTTCTTTTTTTTCTTTTTATCTTTGGTGATTCTCTCGGAAGCCAATAACATGAGCCGTATGTTTGATTCTTTATTTCCTTTCTCTGCGGGGGGTAATTTAGTTTTTTTGTATTTTTGGAAACTTGTTTTTTGTTTGGAAGTTTCATGGTGTGTGGGTATACATAGAGCTCTCTCCCTCCCTCCTTTATGCTCTCCCTTCCCTTCCCTCCCTTCCTCATCACCTCTCCTCCTTTTCACCCCCTCCCTCATTATCTTCTTCACCCTTTCTCTCTCCTTTCTACACTCTCCCCTCCCTCCCTGACTCCCCATCCTCTCCTCCTGCCCTACTCCTACCCTTTCCCTCCTCTCCCTCTGGTTCTCCACTCTCTCCCCTCCCACCCCTCACCCTCTCATCACCTTTTACTTGTGCCTCCTTCACCCCCTCTTCTCTGCCTCCTCACCTTGCCTCCCTCCCTCCTGTCCTCCTTTTACCGTCCCTCCCTCCCTCCCTCACCGTCTCTCCTCCCCCTACCTCCCTCCTTTACCTTCCCTGCCCCCCCTTACCTCTCCTCCCTCCCTAACTCGTTCACCCCCTCGCTCCTTCACGCCTCTCCTGCCTCCCGCTCTCACCTCTTCCTCCCTCCTTCACCTCTCCTCCCTCCCTGTCTACATCCTCTCCCTCCTCCCTTAACTCTCACCTCCTCCCTGCCTCCTCACCCCTTTCCCTGGGCCCTCCTCACGCCTCTCCCTCCCTCCCTATCCTCCTCTTTCCCTCTTCCTCTCCCTCCCTATCTCCCTCCTTTACCCTTCTCCCTCCCCCTGCCTCCCTCCTTACCCTCTCCCTCCTCCCCGCCTCCTGCTCTTCACCCTCTCTAACTTCTTCACCCTCTCCCTCCCTCCCTATCTCCCTGACCCTCCTCCCTCCCTCCCTGACCCCTCCCCTCTGTGCGAGACGGCCAGAAGATCCAAAGGCAGGATCTCCTGTAATTAGATTTTTAAATACTGTGTGTTCTTGGGGATTAGTGCACTCCTCCCGAGACAGCTGGTGTATCGATTGCTTTCGCCAGGGGGAAAGAGGAAGGGGGAGGGGGATGGGGGAGGGGGAGGAGGGATGAGGGGTGGGGATGGGGAAAAGGGAGGGAGAGTGAGGGGGAGGGGGAGGAGGGGTGGGAAGGGGGGGGAGAGGGGATGGGAGTGGGGGGATGGGGAAAAAAGGGAAAGGGAAAAGGAAAGGGAGGAGGATGAGGGAAAGGGAAACGGGGGGGGGAAGGGAAAGGGGATAGGAGAGGAGAAGGGAAAGGGAAAGGGGGATGGAGGAGAGAGAAAGGCTGGAGGGGGAGGAGGGAAGGGAAAAGAGAAAAGAGAGAGGGAAAGGGGAAAAAGGAGGGTAAGGGGAGAGGGAACGGAGGGGCGAGTGGGAAAAGGGGGAAGGAAAAAGGGAAAAGTGAGAAGCCGAGAAAGGGGGTCGAGGTGTTCCTTGGAGATGTTGGCGAGGGAGACACCGCTTTCGAAAGCCGCGGGGAAAAAAAAAAAATTCGCGGAAATGAAAGTGGCGGGGATATCGACAACCCCGTGGCCAGAAGTCGCAAAAATTATAGTTTATTATTTTTTATTATTTTTTATTATTTGTATTATTATATTAGCGAAATTGTAGTTTATATTATTTATATTAATATTTATTTATTTATATTATTATTATTCTATTTATTTATTTATATAATTATTTTATTCTTTGTTTTCTCTCTTTTTTCTTGCACCTTTATCTCCTTCTTTTCTTCTTCTTTCTTCTCATTCTTCTCCTCTCTTCTCTATTTTTCACTTGTCTCCTTTTCTTCGATTCTTTCTCTTTTCTCTTTTTTCTCATTCTTTCTCTTTTCTTCTTCCTTTCTTCTCATTCTTTCTCTTTGCTTTTTCTTCTTTCTTCTTCCCTTCTTCACTTTCTATTTTTCGTCTTCTCCGTTTCCCTCTTCCTTTTCTCTACTTATTATTGTTATTATTATTTTTTTTCTCATATTATATATATTTATTTTTATTTTTTTTTTTCCTCTTCTCTTCATTCTCTCTTTTATTTCCCTCTGCAGAATTCCATTCCACGCTCTCGGTGTCCTCCCTCTACACTATTCAGACTATGTCCTTGTCAAATGCAGTCGATAAAAGACGCCATAGGATTGCCCAGGGATAACAATCACTATGGGCGTCGCTGCTTAAGTGCCGTTGCATTAGGCTATGTTGGAGGATCGCCGGCCGCCCATCTCGTCGCATTGCAATAAAAAGGAAGATCTTGTTTCTGTGATGTCTTTCCCTTGCAGAGAGAGAGAGAGGGAGGAGGGAGAGGGAGAGAGGGAGAGGGGAGGAGGGAGGAGGGAGGGAGGGAGGAGGGAGGGAGGGAGGAGAGGGAGGGAGAGAGAGAGGGAGGGGGGAGAAGGAGGAGGGGACGGAGGGAGGAAAGGGAGAGGAGGAAGGAGAGAGGAGAAGAGGGAGTGAGAGAGAGGAGAGAGAGAGAGGGGGGAGGGAGAGAAGGGAGGGAGGAGAGAGAAGAGAGGGAGGAGAGAGGACGGAGGGAGGAGAGAGAGAGAGGGAGAGAGAGAGGGAGGAGGGAAGAGAGAGGAGGGGAGAGAGAGAGAGGGAGGGAGGAGGAGGGAGGGAGGAGGGGAGGAGAAGAGAGAGGGGAGACGAGACGAGAGGAGAGAGACGAGAGGGGGAGAGGGTCGAGAGAGAGAGACGATGAGAAGAGATGAGAGAGACGAGGAGAGAGAGAGAGATAGGGAGAGACAGAGAGAGACAGACAGACAGAAAAAACAGAGAAGAGAGAGCCGAGAAGGGAGAGAGAGAGTGAGAGGAGAGAACGGTCGAAGAGAGAGAGAGAGAGAGAGAGCGAGGAGGAGTGAAGAAGAGACGAAGAGAGGAGAGAGAGAGAGAGAGGAACAACTGATTGCAATGTTCACAGGAAGACTCGAGGATACCGACGTCATGTATGGCATTCCGTTGAGGAAGTGGTTGATGTATGCAAGCTCGCTAAAGAAGTGGAAGGGGGGGGGGGTTTGTTGTTTATTTTTGCAACTTGAGATGTTGCGAATTTCCCTAAATCCAGCGGACATTTTTTTTTTTCTTTGGAGGATTCAGGAAGGCCTGAGTTGTTCATCGATGCACATTCATTACCATTCACCATCATCATATCTTTTATTATTGTTATGACACCCATCATCCACTAGCATCATCATTTTGAATTATAAGCATTCCACCATACCCCCATCATCAACACTTCATACCATCATGTCTTTTAATCAGTAGTTCTATCATCATCACCCATCATCAATATTTGAATTTTAGAAAGCATTCACCAAACCCCATCATCATCACTATCATCACCATCACTACCATCACCATCATCCTATCTTTTATCAGTAGTTCTACCACCAGCACTAACATCACCATCATCATTTTGAATTATAGAAACCTTCACCATTACCCCCCAATCATCATCATACCATCACCATCACTGTCTTTAATCAGTAGTTCTATCATCATCCACCATCACAATTATCAATATTTTGAATATTTTTCACCATACCCCATCATCGCATCTTTATCAGTATTTCTAACACCAGCACTAACATCACCATCATCATTTTCAATATAGAAAAACTTCACATACCCACCATCATCACTATCATCACCATCATAAATCACCATAAGACTCAGTTCACATTTCCCTCCAATTAGTTCTAACCCTAAGATGAATGTTAAAGAGCCGCGATTGAGCGAAAATCATCATATTTTTTTTAGTGAACGAGGGACCGTGGTGTTGTTTTCCGTTTCCATGGCAACGGCCTATCGCAGTAGCCGAGGTAGGGTGTACATTTTCTCAAATTTCTTTTCGGGAAGAATTGTCGGGAAAATGAGTTTTGAAAATGTTTTTGGAAAAGGGGTTGCTTCTGCTTTTCAATTATATTAACAACAGTAAGAAAATAGGATGATATTAAATGATATTGTGTTTTTTATTTAAAATACTTTTTTTTCATGTCATCTGGAAACTGATTCCAAAGCGTAACTTAGTTATGGCTTTATAAAAGATTATAAGTAATTATAATTATGTGAGAAATGTAATCATTGTGATTAGAATGATAACAAAGCAGTGATTATAATGATACACAAATGGTAATGAAAATTATTGTTATTAGAGTAATAACGATTAGTGAGATTATGATAACAACGTTATTGATATTAACATTATTATTACTACGATTATAATGTTATTGATGTAACATTTTCATTATTACGAATGAGTGATATTAACATTATTATTACTACGATTAGTGATTTTGTGAAATTTGTAGATAGTGATATTATTGGTAAAATTTTTGTTATTGATGTGGATAACGATAAAAAAAAAATATTGAAATTGGCATTTTCAACAACGAATGCAAGAACGACGGAAAAAATGTTACACAACGATTTAAAAAAGAAAAAAAAAATGAATTGAACAGCGGAAGGGACGGAGAAATTCTAACAAAAATAATGATATATGTATTTGTGTATTTATGAATGTTTATTTACTGATGTTTTTTGGTACTAGATTTAAAGATGTTTATTTCTATTTATTTTATTTACTGACTGATGTTTTTGGCACTAGATTTAAAGATTATTTGTTGATGATTTTTGATTTGATTCATTTCATATCCGTGTTTGTTTTGTTTATGTATTTATATATTTAATAAAAGCAAATCTAATATTTGTGGTTGAAAAAGTTGTTTGGAAACCGTAGAGTTAATATGGCGTTTTTTGTTTGTTTGGAATTAATGTAATTTATCCTTTTCAATCTACTGGTGTAATTTTGATATACTTTATACGAAAGGTAAAAAAAAAAAAAATGGAATGATAAATATGTAAAGAGGTTTTGGTGATAATTATCATCATATATTTCGCCTTAGATGTAATTTCGTATTTTCAAATTCAGACGGTTCGCTGTAAGTTAAAATCAATTATCACTCCTGTCTGATGTTATTTATTATAACAGTTACAACAACGTTTTGTTATCTTTATAATCTTATATTTCAAAGCCCCGAGAGGTTCCGTGAATATGGACTCCATTCGTGGCATTCAATCCCTTATACATTATTATTATTATTATTATTATTACGACTCTTTAAAAAGGCAACTTTGACTCAGCTGGTGAGTTATGATGGCATCATTTCTAGACGGCGCATTTTGATCTATTATTTTTACGTGACGAATCGCCCCGGCCGCGTTGGTTTGGATTCTAATACGGTGTTGTTGAGTTGAATTACTCCATTTATGATTTTCAATCCCTTATACGTATATAAGAAGGAACAGAGCTTTTTTAGAATGCACGATTTAACTCTTTATATTTTTGCTCAATCCCCCAGTCGCAGGTTTAAACTCCAAAGATGGCGTCAGGGGATGAATCTCTCTCTTTACGGTTTCCAATCCCTTATGAATACATGAGAAGGAAGAGAACTTTTAGAATATCCTTATAGTTTTACACTGATCCCCCAGTCGTATAGGTTTAAACCCCAAAGATGGTGTTGGGAGATGAATCACTACGTTTATAGTATTCAATCCCTTATACATTTATAAGAGGCAGTATGTACGACTCTTTAACGCAAGGAAACATAGCTTAAAATAGCAAGGAAATAGAACTTAAAATAACAAGGAAAATAACTTAAAATAACAAGGAAACATAACTTAAAATAACAAGAAACATAAATATAAGGAACATAAACATAAAATAACAAGGAAAATAACTTAAAATAAAAAGGAAACATAAAATAACAAGGAAACAGAACTCAAAATAACAAGTAAACATAAAACAACAAGGAACATAACATAAAATAACAAGGAAACAGAACTTTAAACAAACATCAGACAGTTTTTTTTTTTTTTATCAGAAGAGAGTTTTATAAAAAGATAAAAGTGAAAAGCTCAGGTCCTCTGCTTGTGGTCCTGTCCATGGAAAGCGGATTAAAATGCTTTGCTTGAATCGCCTTAGGTTTTTTTTTGGGGGGTGGGGGTGGGGTGGGGGTGGGGGGGTTGCTCGCTTTTTTCGTACCGTTCGGTAAGTTCCAATTTTGTTTTTGATGCCTTGTTGTTGTGTTTTGTTTATTTATTTTGATGTGTTCTGGATTTGGTTTTGTTTATTCTCTTGTCTTTGTTTTCTTTTGTGGTATTATCTGATTTCTCTCTCTTTCTCTCTCTGTCTGTCTGTCTGTCTTTGTCCTCTTTATCTCTTCTCTGTCTCCTCTCCCTCTCGTCTCCTCTCTCTCTTTCTCTCTCTCTCTCTCTCTCTCTCTCTCTCTTCTCTCTCTCTCTCTCTCTCCTCTCTCTCTCTCTCTCTCTCTCTCTCCCTCTCTCTCCCCTCTCTCTCTCTCTCTCTCTCGTTCCTCTCTCTCTCTCTCCTCTCTCTCTTCTCTCTCTCTCTCTCTCTCTCTCTCTCTCTCCCTCTCTCTCTCTCTCTCTCTCTCTCTCTCTCTCCCTCTCACCTCTCCCTCTCCCTCTCCCTCTCCTGCTCTCTCTCTCTCTCTCTCTCTCTCTCTCCTCTCTCTCTCTCTCTCTCTCTATCTATATATTATCTATATCTATATATATTATATATATATATATATAATATATATATATATATATATGTATTATGCACGCGTACAGAGAAAAGAAAAGAGAATGAGAGAGGAAGCGAAAAGAGAGAAAAAGAGAAAAGACAGGAAAGACAGATTCTCCCAAACACAAGACACACAATTGAATGTTTATAAATCATTATTCATGCTCATCCAGCCACATAAACTACGTAGTCTGTTCCATTAGAGTTATTGATATCCGGATATATAGAGATATTGTGTGCGATAAAAACAATATAATTCAGTGAAAAGATAGTCGGGTTTTGATGAATTTCTTTTATTTTCGCTATTTTTTTTTCGGTTAATTGTGTGACGTCACTAGAGCGCGTTTTCTTTTCTTTCATTATTATTATTGTGATTATTATTATTATTATTATTATTATTATTATTATTATTATTTTATGTTTTCAACTTGTTTCTTTCCTTCTATTTTCCTCTCACAGCCTATTCAGTTATCCGTCGTGAGTCACTTTTTCTTAGTTTTCTCAGCTTCATGTATCACCGTTTTTCACTCATTCCTTTTTGGTAATTACCACTTACGCAGAACTATATAATAACATATCACAACTAGCACAGTAGGCACTAGGCACACATCATGACAGTACATTCGGTNGAAGAAAGGGGAGGGAGGAGAGAGAAGGGAAGAAGGAAAGGCAGGAAGAGAGGAGAGAAAGAAATGGGCATGCGATACGAGGAAGTAAGGAAGACAGAAAGAAGGGAAAGGAGGGAAAGGAGAGAAAGAGAGAAGAGGAGAGGAGAGAGAGAGGAGAGAGAGAGAGAGAGAGAGAGAGAGAGAGAGAGAGAGAGAGAGAGAGAGAGAGAGAGAGAGAGAGAGAGAGAGAGAGAGAGAGAGAGGAGAGAGAGAGAGAGAGAGAGAGAGAGAGAGAGAGAAGAGGGCAGAAATAAAGTGTGCCAGAGAGGAGAAAAAAAATAAATTCTAAGACGTCTTTTGTCATTTCTGGCACTCGACCCCCTGCCATTTCTCTCACGTGGCGTTGTTGTCACCTCTGTCCCTCTCTCCTTCTCCCTCTCTCTCTCTCTCTCCTCTTTCTCCCACTCCCACTCCCACTCCCTCTCCCTCACCCTCCATCCATCCCCCTCCCTCTTCCTCTCCCTCTTCCCCTCTGACATTCGTGACAAAGGGCTGACACAGTGGACGGACAGAGGGCGCTAAATATAACGCCGGAGCCATTAGTATCATCTCGCCCACCTAAGGACATTAAAAGAATATACACGACTCGACCTTCGTAAGCCATGATGTAAACGCACAAAGGGTTAAAAAATACGAGTACGTTATTGGTTAAAATAATAATAATAATAAATGAATAAGTAAATAAATAAAGATGAGTGAAAATAATTATGATAATAATGACAAGGATGGATCGATGATGATGATGATGATGTGACTGATGATAATGACGATGTGACTGATGATAATGACGGTGATGATGACAATAAAACAACAATAACAATCATCATGTGCATATTCTTTTCGTGCAGATTTTCCCGCATTTTTGTCTGTGCTCTATATCTGCAAACGCATGATGGGTGTTTGCGAGCATCATATCTCCACAAAAAATAACCTCGCCTCCACCTAAAAATATCCAAGAAATAACTTTTTTGGACTCCACCTAAAAAATACCTCCACCTAAAAATGACTCCACCTAAACTCCCCTAAAAATAACTCCCCCTAAAAAAATAACTCCACCTAAAAATGACTCCACCTAAAAAATAACTCCACCTAAAAAAATAACTCCACCTAAAATAACCTAAAAAATAACTCCACCTAAACCAGCTTCCGGTTTGCGATCCCGACCTGGTCTCAACAAAGAGCGACATTTACCGCTAACTCCGAGCCGGTTTAATCAGGTGTTGTGACCTTTTCCCGTTTTCTATTGCTTTCTGGTTTGGTGCAAAGGGGTCAATAAATATCTAATACGGTCCTTAAAAATACGAGAAGTTTGATATGAATATTCTTTTCTTACGTTATATCATCATCTTTTTAATTTAAGGCGGACGTAAAATATTAACCAGAGGAAAAAACCACGTTATTCCCCTGTGAACTTGAGACTGACCACAAATAGGGCTATCTGTATGTATGATAATCTGTGAGAATCCATCGATATGAATAAATGAATACATGAATAGGTAAATCAATTACACAAATATTACGCACCTTAAAAATTACCGTATGAAACTTCAAGTATTTAAAAAGAAAGGTAATGGCAACCTAGTTCTCAGAATCCACAGAGATAAGACCACAAAAAAAATATACAAACAGTCGCTTCTTCCTCCTCTCCCTCCTCCTCCTCCTCCTTCCTCCTCCTCCTCTCCTCCTCCCTCCCTCCTCCCTCCTCCCTGCACCTGCTCCCACACGGCCCAATTTCCGGCGGAGTGTGACTCACCGCGGAGTGTGTGACGCAGGTCATGACGTCATCGGATTCTCATCCTACTCCTACTCCTTTTAATTTTTTGCTCTTCCTCCCCTTTCTCTTTCTCTCTCTCTCTTTCTTTCCCATCTTTACCGCCTCTTCCTCCTTCGTACCAAAACCTCAGGAATACGGCCTGTTCCCCTCTCCGCCCCCCCTTCCCCTCCCCCCATCCAGCTTTTCGGGAGAAGAAAAGTCAGGAAAAGAAGCAAATCTTGAGAAACGAAGCCTCGACACACCCGAGGAAGGAGGCAATTAAACGAGAAATCCGGATAAAGGGAATAATAAAGGCGCAATTAAAATAGTTGTTTAATTGGAACAAAGCACGAGGAATATCCTAAGGAAATGGAGTAATTATTGTCATATGCAAAGAAGACGAGGAAGAAGGGGATGACGAGGAATACGGAGAAGAAGAAAAGGAAAAAAGAAAAAGATGAAGAAAAAACGGAATAAGAAAAAGATACAGTAAAAATGGACCAAGAAGAAAAAATATATATATATATAAATAAAAACGAAAACAAGACAATGGTAGAAAGAAAAGAACGCCACAGTACCCGCCTGTCCCTTGCAATTGCATCAGCGACATGCAACTGTTATTACCTTTTAAAGCCAGCGGTTCTCAGAGCGGTTAAGCAAACACAAAAATATATAATTGTGCTTGAAGCCTTTGCAGCAGCTGCGATGAATCAGGATCGCTTTTTATGGCGACTGAACGCTTCAACAACAGCTGCCTTTCGGTCGGCGCTTTAGTGGCCACTGATTTGCATTTGTGCATTTACATGTCAAGAAAAAAAACAAATGGAAGAACGCGCGTGTGTGTGTGTATATACATATACATATATATATATATATATATATATATATATATATATATATATATATATATATATATATATATATATATATATATATATATATATATATATATATATGCCCTACGTTAAATGTGTTTGTGTTTGAATCTGGGTTTGAGTTTGTGTGTGTTTTGAGATGTTTCTTACAAACATACAAACACATACAGCATATACATACATCCCGAACAACCCTTACCCCCTACCCTATCCCGACCAAACCTTCCCCCTAACAAACACAACCTTCCCGGCAACCCATCACCTCCCCCTCCCGAAACCCCCCACCTCACCCCCTCTCCCGACTTCATCCGAGGAGCCGACAAATCAGGCCTCGCCGACCGCGCGAGCCAATGTACACACCGATATTGGCCTCCGCGAGCGTGTCTGCCCCCCCCCACCCCCAGCATCAAAGCAGCTGCACCGAATGGTGTCCTGGAATGATGCAATGCTGGGGTCCCGCCCCCTGGCCCTCCCCTGCCCTTCGCTTCACACAAACGCATACACACACTCACACATATGCAAACACACACACACACACACACACACACACACCCACACACACACACACACACACACACACACACACAACACACACACACACACACCACACACACACACACACACACACACACACACACACACACACACACACACACACACACACACACACACACACACACACACACACGCACACAATAACCCTCATCCGCCGGCGCACATGTGACACGCGGCGCCGACGACCGCCTGTGACACCCCGATGCGACTATTAGCGAGAACAATTGTCCATAAACGGGACAATAACGTGTATGAACTAGAATCCATGAACGTCGCACAGTTACACGCACGCAAATACACACATATGTACATACAAAAATACATGTATATGAACATGTATTTACTTAAAAGCACACATAAAATACATGGACACATACTCAAATGTGTGTACATATATGTATATATCCATATTTATATCTATAACTCTCTCTATCTATCTATCTATCCGTCTATCTATACGTATATCTATACATAAATATGCCATATAATACATACATATATGTGTGTGTGTGTGTGTGTGTACGCGCGCGCGCGCGTGCGTCTCTGTCTCTCTATATATATATTATAGAAAAGAGCTTACAGAAAATAATAGAAACATATAATGCAAAAAACAATTTACTGTTATGTAACTAGTTTTTAAAATTGTTTTTTGCATTATATGTTTATATATATACATATATACATATATATATATATATATATATATATATATATATATATATATATATATATACATATATATGTATATATGTATATATATATACATATATATATATAATATATATATATATATTATATATATATATATATATATAAATCTGTACATAAAAATAAACATACAATAAACAAAGACATACAAAAAAGGACCGCCCCCCTCCTCAAAGAAACAAGGACGCACACAAAGGAAGGAAGAGACGAAGGGCAGGGCATGGAGCAGGTGGAGGGATTCTGCAGATGAGGAGTCGAGGCTTGGATGCTTCAAACAGCTGAGAGGGCGGGGGGGGGGGGGAGGGGGAGGTGGGAGGATGGGAGATGAAGGGAGGGGAGAGGCGAGGGATGAGGAGGAAATGACAGAAGGAATGGGGAGGACGAGCGAAATAAACAGAGCGAGAGCGAGAGAGAGAGAGAGAGAGAGAGAGAGAGAGAGAGAGAGAGAGAGAGAGAGAGAGAGAGAGAGAGAGAGAGAGAGAGAGAGAGAGAGAGAGAGAGAGAGAGAGAGAGAGAGAGAGAGAGAGAGAAAGCGAGAGAGAACGAGAGCGAGACCGAGAAATAGAAAGAGAGAAATCGTACG
>NW_020871864.1:20223-32723 GCF_003789085.1 Penaeus vannamei
CCTTAATCTCCTCTCTCCTTCTCCCCCTCCCTATCTCCTTCCCTCCTCTCCTCCCACCTCCTCGCTCTCCTCCCTCCTCCCTCTCTTCCTCTTCCTCTCCTCTCCTCCTCTCCCTCTCTCTCTCGAGGAGCACGACCTACCCGAACCCAAATCATAAAGAGGAAGGGGAAAAAATGTTTACAGACCACAAAGGAGAGTGGAGGGGAGGGAGGGAAGGGAAAGGAAGGGAAAGAGGGCTTTCAAGTTGGATGAATTAAGTTGATTAAGTAGCTTGTAATCACCGTAATACGAGAGTTAAGGCGCAGATTCCTGATATCCCAGGTTGGAAGACTCAGAACGAAAGGGGCATATGACGCTCAAAAGAAAGACGTCCATTTAGGAAAATTCAACATATTACCTTACACCTCTTCCGTGTATAACTATAAGAAAATGAATATACATTAAAAAAAAAAAAACAATAACAAAAAAACAATAGTCGCAATAATATAATAAAAAATATAAAATGTCTCGTCCTCGAGAGACAGAACGGACAGACAAGACCAGACAAACTAGACCTTAAATTGTCTCCTTTTCCTCTTCTCTTCTTCTCTTCTTCTTCTTTTCTTCTTCTTCTTCTTCTTCTCTTCCTTCTTCTTCTCTTCTCTTCTTTCTCCTCTCTTCTTCCTCCTCTTCTCCTCTTCTTCTTCCTCCTCTCCTCTTTCTCTTCCTCTTCCTCTCTCCTCCTCTCCTCCTCCTCCTCCTCCTCCTCCTCCTCCTCCTCCTCCTCTCTCCTCCTCTCCTCCTCCTCTCCAGACAGAGACAGACAGCCGACGCCTGTGCTGTCGGGAGTATCAATCAAGCATTCCATCAGCTGCTCTTAACACCCTTTCGCAACTTCCCTTTTCGCAACTTTGGTGAACATTGAACGCAGACGAAGTTGTGACTCGGGCGATTCGAACGCGGCCTTTCGAACGCTTTGGAACTTTCGAGAACAGGCTTCCGGATTTTTGAAGAAGAAAAAGAAGAAGAAGAAGAAGAAGAAGAGGAAAACGAAGCAGATGAAGAGGAAGACGAAGAAGGTGAAGAGGAGAAGGAGAGGAGGAGGAGGAGGAGGAAGAGGAGAAAAAAAAGAAAAAGAAGAAAAAAGAAGAAGAAGAAAAGAGAAAGAAAAAGGGGAGGAGGAAATAATGACGGGGTCAAATGAGGTCCTGATTAAATACAGAAATGGTAGGAATGAGAATATCCTCACAATGAAAAGATCAATGGATTTCTGACGAATATATAATCGAAACTGATTAAATACTTCTGTACATTTTCATTCATGTCTTTTCTACGTTTGACACAGCGCACAGTATTCGTTCTGATTAAAGAAAAAAAAAATGAAAGTCGCCGAAGAAAGTCATCTCACAGCGATTCGACTGAATAATAAAAAAAATATATGATAACAAAATCAACTTATCATATTCCAAAATATCACCAATGTATAAAACACACACATTCCGATTTCTCGTTCCTGAAACAAGCACTAATCACCTCCTTCTCTCCTCCTCCTCCTCCTCCTCCTCCTCCAGCATTTCGCACCTCCCCCCTAATAAAGAAGTCACTTCAAACCTCGTCCTCAAACACTCGAGTCTCGCCTGACCCATATTTCCTGGAGGAGTTACTCGGAGGCAACTTTTCTCCTGATCATTATCATTATTTCATTTTCATTTATTATTTATCTATTTACTATCATTTCTCCAACCTGATTTCTTTTTTCTTTTCTTTTCTCTCTTTTCGTATTGTAGTTCCTCCTATTCGCTACCTCCCCACCCCCTTCGCAGCTCCTCTTTTATCCTTCTACCTTCAATTTATCCCATCTTCCTCCTCCTCTTCTTTCTTATCATACACATCATCATATCATCATTATTATTATCCTTATTATCATTATTATTATCCTTATTATCATTATCATTATCATTATCATTATCATTATCATTATCATTATCATTCTCCTCTCCTCTTCTCTCTCCTCTCCTCCTCCTCCTCCTCCTCTCCTCTCTCCTCCTCCTCCTCTCCTCCTCTCCTCTCTCTCTCTCTCCTCCTTCTCGCAAGATCGTCGGGGCAAGCGTCTTCACTCTTTTTCTGTTGCCACAAATTCTTTAAGCTTCTTATCCTTTTTCCCCCGAAAAGACAAAGGGGGAAGAAGTACAGAAAGAAGAGCGAGAAGAAGGGAACAAAAGGAGAAAGGAAAAACGTGAGTGATACACACACATATATAAATATACATATATAATATATATATTTATATATATATATATATATATATATATATATATATATATATATATAGAGAGAGAGTGAGAGAGAGAGAGAGAGAGAGAGAGAGAGAGAGAGAGAGAGAGAGAGAGAGAGAGAGAGAGAGAGAGAGAGAGAGAGAGAGAGAGAGAGAGAGAGAGAGAGAGAGAGAGAGAGAGAGAGAGAGAGAGAGAGAGAGAGAGAGAGAGAGAGAGAGAGAGAGAGAGAGAGAGAGAGAGAGAAAGAGCGAGAGAGAAGAGACGAGAGAGAAAGAGAGAGAAGAGAGAGAGAGAGAGAGAAAGAGAGACGAGAGAGAGAGAGAGAGAGAGAGAGAGAGATGTAGAGACGATGAGTAGGAGAGAGAGAGAGAGAGAGAGAGAGAGGATGATGTTAAATGCCAGGAGAGCTCTCTACAAGAGTAGAGTAGAGAGAGACGGATTGGAGTATGTTGAGCAACGTAAGATGAGATGAGATGTCGAGCGGAGCTCGATTTAGAGAGTAGTATGCAGACTTCTGTCGAGTAGCTAGCAGACCGGTATGACGGTATTATGAGAGAGATTGAGAAGAGAGTGAGCACGTACGAGGAGTATTGCGATCGGTAGTAGTTATTGATTTCTGAGGATTTATGAGTTGAGAGATTTTTCAGGTAAGAGCAGGAGCACCGAGGTTCGGAGACGCTAGTCGGAGAGGGAGATTCGAATCAAGAGCGAGACGGAGGTTACGAGACCGTTGCCATCGAGTTTTTTCTTTTATCTGTTCTCTTTTAATTTCCTAAACGGATTCTTTCTTTTGAGATTTTCTTCGTTCTTATTGATTGAATTAGTCTTTCTTTTTCTTTTTTTTATTTCTTTTTTTGTTTATTGTTTTTTTCCTTTTTTCTTTCTTGATTTTTTCGAGCATTTTGTTTTATTTTATGAATTGTATTTTTATCTTGGGAGTTGTGTTGTTTGTTAGTCTTTTTATATGTCACTGCTTTTATTCGCTTTCGTTTATTCTTTGTGTATTTCACGTTTTTATTCTATTTTTGCTGTTCTTTCTTTGGTTTCTCCTTCTTTTTTCTTTTATTCTTTTATAACTTGGATTTTTATCTTTCTGTTACTTCTGCTTTTTTTTCCTTTTTCTTATTATAGTATTCTTTGGCTACGTTCTTTTTTTTTTGGTTGTTTTTTTTTCGTGATTTATGTGTTATTTTATTCCTGTTTGTATTCTTTCTCTTTTTTGTTACGTTCTCATTTGTCTTTCACCCCCGTCCGCCACGGCGACAGGAGGCGGGCTGGTTACGCATGGCGCATCTTTGATGGTGCGTGCCGCTCTGGTGGTGCTGTGTAGGTGTTGGCCGTGTGTCCCTGACTTTCTTTCGTTATCTGTTCGCTCTTGTTTTATGTCCGTGAGGTTGATGTCGTCGTGCTCTGTTGCTTTCTTTAATGAGCCCGTCCTGTTTACTCCTGTCCTCGTGTGCCTGGTTCTCGGATTAATGCGAGGGTTTTGTTTTGTTGGTCTTTTTTCACTAATTTGTGTTCTGGACCGCTTTGCTGCTCGCCTTACTATTAACGCATTCCTTTGTCGCCTCTCTACTTCCCCCCTAAAAATGAGCCATAAAAAGTCATTATGACAAGTTTCGAAGGTTTCTCTGCGGCACCAGCGCATTGCGTAAGCATTTCGGAAAGGGAGCAAATAGTGTAATAAAGGAGGGAAATGAAGAAAGAAAATATGAAAAAGCAAAGAACAACAAAACACATATCGGAGATGACTGGTGTTACAAAATAAATTTAGTATTATGATAAAATAAAACAGTACAAAAAAACAACAACCATAAAGATGTGGTCACTCCAATCTCCTAAAATCGGAGTAAACACTTATAAATAAATATATCCATTACCACAAAACAGGACTCCTTCCCTCCATCTAACCCCCCACCCTCAATAAAGGAAGAGGCTAAAATATGCAATTCAGATCAAGATTTGACATGACAAAAATTATAATAAAAAATAAGAAAAGATAAAACTAAAGAAAAACAAGAAAAAAAAGAGAAAACATGAGAAAAAAATAAGTGGGAACAAGAAAAAAGGAAAAGAAGATATAGAGAAAAAGGGAAAAAAACAAATAAGGAACAAGAATACAAAAAAGTAAGGAAAAAGAAAAATAAGAGAAAATACAAAAAAAAATCCAAAGGAAAAAAAATATCGAAAAAAGCCCCCCTCTCTCAAGAGGCAAAGGAACCCTTCAACCTCGGAGAAAAAAAATCGAAAAAGAAAAAAATAAATAAACATTGAGATGCAAAACACCGATTCCCAAAGCAGATACTGCAAACACCGTCGGGAAAATGGAACAAAATTCATAAAAAAGGTGAGAGAAAATAGAGGAAAAATATGGGGTGCGGCAAATACGATTTTGAAAATTTCATGGCAAAAAGCCCCGAATTCACTAGAGAGGTTGATGGTCTTCGAAAGAGGATGAGTGGATGGGAAGGAAGATGGATAGGAGGATGGGAAGGGAGAGGAAGGAAGGAGGATGGGAAGGGAGAGGAAGGAAGGAGGGTGGGAAGGGAGGGAAGGAAGGGGGATGGGAAGGGAGGTGAAGGCAAGGGGAAGGGAGACGGCAAGGGGGATGGGAAGGGAGGGGAAGGCCAGGGGAAGGGAGAGGAAGGAAGGGGATGGGAGAGGAGGGGAAGGAAGGAGGGTTGGTGGGGGAAGGAAAGAGGATGAGAAGAGGAGAACGTTGAGGAGGGGAAGCAAGAGGAAAGGAAGAGGGAACAGAGGAGGGGGAGAAAGGGAAGGACGAACTGGAGAGGAGAGGGAGGAGAAGTAAGAGGTAAAGGAGGAAGCAGAAGCACTGAAGTGAGGAGGCAAATAATGCAAAGGAGGGGGAAGAGTCGATAGGAGGATGAGGGAGGAGGAGGGAGCACATGCAGTTAAAACCGAAGTCCGTAAACAAGTCCGACTCGCATCCGAAACGCCCTGACACACTGGGCTTCGCTGCACTTAAAAGGCAATACCTCTGCAACCCAGGCTTCCTTCCAAGCACCAGTTTTCCATCGGTGCAATTTCATTTTAGTTTCCCCTCTCCGCCTCTCTCCGTTCCCGTTTTCTAATTTGCAGTCGAACTTTCTGTCCCCAACTTCTTATTACCCGGATTCTCGCTTCCTCCTCCTCTTCTCCTCTTCCTCTTCCTCTTCCTCCTACTTCATCTTCCTTGCTGTCGCATTTCGTGCCTCGTTTGTATTCTTTTTTTATGTCTGCAATAACGGTTCAATCGATCAATTGCAATTCGCGATTCACTCCCCGTTTTGTTTACGTTGATGCATATTCAGTTTCTCCCCTTAACAACTGGCTGACAAGGACAGAGGGGGGAAGGGGGGAGGGAGAAGAAGGAAGGGTGGCGTGAGAGAGAGAGAGAGAGAGAGAGAGAGAGAGAGAGAGAGAGAGAGAGAGAGAGAGAGAAGAGAGAGAGAGAGAGAGAGAGAGAGAGAGGAGAGAGAAGGGGGGGGGGCGAGGCGAGAGAAGAAGAGCCAGAAGAGGTGGCAATGGGAAGTGGGGGGAGAGGGAGGAAGGGAAAGGCGTGAACGAGAGAGAGAGAGAGAGAGAGAGAGAGAGAGAGAAGAGAAGAGAGAGAGAGAGAGAGAGAGAGAGAGAGAGAGAGAGAGAGAGAGAGAGAGAGAGAGGGGGGGGGGGAGAGGGAAGGGGAGGAGGCAGGGGAGGGAGAAGGGGAAGGAGAGGCAGGGGAGGAAGGGGAGAGGCAGCGGGGTGAGGCGGCATCGAGGGCGGGACAAAGAGCCGGAGCGTGAGCGTGGAGAGGAAGCTTTAAGTTCTGCACAATGGACAGTCGCAGCGGCGTCAGTCTTCCTGGCTTCGTCCTCCTCCTCTTGCTAATTGTGCTGCTCCACCTCCTCCTCCTCTTCCTCCTATTGCTATGAATCTGAGCATGTCTCCTCTTTCCTATTTCTCTTTCTCTTCTACCTCCATCTCCATCTCCTTCTCCTTCTCCTTCTTCTCCTCCTCCTAATACTGCGAATCTGAACATGATGTCTCCTCTTTCCTATTTCTCTTTCTCTTCTGCCTCCATCTCCTCTTCCTCCTGCTTGTTCCCTTTCCTCCCTTTCTCTTATCTCTTCTCCTACCAATTTTATTTTTCCCCTCTCTCCTGCTTCTCTCTCATACCCTCTTTCCCTCTCTCTCCTCACAGCTCCTTCTTCCTCCCACTTCTAAAACCGCACCAAACGGACACAAAATATTCAACCCATTTCAGTGACACGTATGGTAATCGAAGGGAAATGAAAACGAAAAAAAGTGAATCAATACAGACACACCTTTTCAAAATCTTCATTCTACTCTTCCTTATCTCACCGCCCTTACCCCTTCCCTTTCCTTTTACTCACAACCGCATACCCCTACCCTTTTCTCCCCCACACAACCCCCACCTCGTTTTTTTCCCCCATACCCACTTTCCCTACACATCCCTTCCCCTAACACGTATCATCCCCACCTAACCCCCACACCCCATCCTTCCCACCCACCCAACCAGCCCCCACTCCCCTTCCAACCCCAATCCCTACCCCCTCCCCTTACCCCTCCTATTCCCCCAAGCCTTACCTCTCCCAACCCCTCCCAACCAACCTTCAACCCCCACCCCTACCTCTTCCCCTCCCACCCCTACATTCATCCCTCTCCCCCCTCTCCTCCTCCTCCCAAACCTTTCATAAAAAAGAAAAAAAAATATGAGGGGAGGAAATATCGGGCGAGAACAGCGAAAGGCTTTCTTGGGCGGGGCGGGCGGGCGCCGGGCCGAACAGCGATGGAAATTGGCCCGAATCTCCTTCCTGGCACTTCCTTTGCATTTTTTTATGATGATCTATTTGCCTTTTGTCTTTCATTTAACAATAATTCATCTTTATTTTGTCTTTAGCTAAATAAATTATGTATTGCATTTTATTCTCTCTTTTAATGCCAAAAGTCTTATCAATAGTTATTCAAATGACTGGTCTTTAATTAATAAGCATTAATTTGTTTTTTGCCTTTTGTCTTTCATTTAATAATCTAATCTTTTATTAATAAATATTCATTTTTCCTCTTGTCTTTCATCGAGGTCTATCAGTCTAGACTATATCTACTTTTCTTCATTCATCTCATATTTCGTATTTCACCTACGCCTATCGAAGTAGTAGCGAGTTTTTTTCTTTCTTATTTCAATTCTCTGTCTATTTTCAATCGACTTATCTACCTGACAAACAGCGCGATTCCAAACAATAGTATACAACGCTACACATCCAGTCAAAAAACAAAGAACAAAAACAAAAACACTCATCAGACCACGAAACTTTTACTAAAAATAGAAATAGGCATTTTCTCATTTTTTCTTGAAGGTAAACGCTGCAATGCAGTCATACGATTTTAGAAGAAAAAAAATCGAAAGTTGTCTCACGAAAAAAAGCCCCCCCCCCCCAAAAAAAAAGTAATTGTATAAAAATAGTAAAACAGTATTTTACGATGATGAACAGCGGCCGCAAACGCTAATATGTTTCGCTGAAACGGCCGCTCTCTTCCTCCCTCGGCGGAAGCGGCCATTTTTGGCGGGTTTTTTGAAGGGCGAACGGCGGCCGAGGCTCCGGTATGAAGGAGGAGGAGGAGGAGGAGGAGGAGGAGGAGAGGAGGAGGAGGAGAGAGAAAGAGAAGAAAAGAAGAAATAGAAGAGCAAGCGGTGAAAGTGGAGGTTGTGGTGCAGCAAAAGATTGAAGCAAAAAGAGGATAATGAAGAAGAAAAAGGAAGACGAAAAGGAAAAAGAAAGGAAGAGAATAACACAAAGGAAAAGAGAGGAAGAAGAAGAAGGAAAAAATAATAATATAGGAAAAACAAAGAAGAAAACGTAGAAGACAAGGCGGTGGCTTGAATGACCCGAGGAGGCTGGCCGCGAGGGACTTGTTCTTCCCCCGAACACGATAAGGAACTCGAGAGAGAGTACGGGCTCTTTGAAGAAAAGGGGAGAAAGAGGGGAAGAAATTACAGTAGAAAAATGTGTAACGGGTCTTTGGTATAAAGAGGAGAAAGAAGGAGGGGAGGAGGGGAGGGAGGGGATACAGGAGAATGAGATAGGCAAGGTTGAAAGGAAGAGAGGGAGAGAAGCAGGAAAGGAAGAAAGGAAGCTGGGGAGAAAGAGGGTTGACGAAAAAAGGAAGAGAAGCACGGAGACAAACCGACCCCACATAACCACAAAATGCCACAACGAACGAACAAACACACAAGCAATACCGACAATAAAAAAGGCCAAAACAGAATCACACACACTAAAAAAAAAAGAGAGAGAAAAAAACAACGAAAGAGGAAAAAAAAACACGGACAAGGACAAGCAGCTAATTCCCCGCATCGCGTAAACAATACCACGGGATGCAGCATCACCTCCGCGGATGCTGCGTGAGATGATTGATGCTGCGACGCTCGAAATGTTTCTCACGTCCAGAGGATCCCCGGGGGAGTCCAAGGGGGAAGAAGTCGCCTCCTGGACCCAGCCGAGTCGAGCTGAGTACGAAGGGACAGCTCAATAACATCCACAATGAAAAACATAACACGAACAAGGATTGTTCGTATGTTTTTTGTTTTCATTCATTTACTTTTATTTTATTTTTATTTCTAGTTATCTATTTAGTTCGTAGTATTTATTTAACAACAGATGATTAATAATGATAATAATTATGATGATAATGCTAATGATAATAAGAAATACTACTACTACTACTAATAAACAACACTGATAAAACAAAGACCGCATTTCCCCCCAACAATACAAACAAGCACACGAACAAGAGCGCGGAAGCAAGAAAGACTCCGAAGCCGATTTCTTGTCCTTGAGAGCACAGGCGGGGAGCCATGGCGACGATGACGAAGACGACGACGATGACGCAACGTCGCCAGCGCGTCTCCGGGCGACACGGAAAGAAACTGTGAGAAAAAACCGTCGCCAAGACGCCAAGCTGCCGCCAAGGAGATAGGGGGAGGGGGAGAGGGGGGGAGAGGGAAGGGGAGGGGGAGGAGAGGAAGGGGAGAGGGAAGGAGACAGAGAGAGGGGAGGGTCTGATGAGGGGGAGGGGGAGGGGGCTGAGGCGAGAGGAGGGGGAGGGGAAAGTGGGGTAATGAATGATGGAAGAGAAAGAAGAAGGAGAGAAATGGAAAGGCATAAAGGGAAAGAGGGCGAAAATAATGGAAAGTGAGAGATAAAGAGAGTGGGAATAGTGAGAAAAAGAAAACGGAACGAGAGAGAGGGGGGTCAGGAATAAAACAGACAAACGAAGAAATAGACACAAACACGAATTACTAAAGAAATAATATATAAAAGACAAGAGATGAGAAGAGAATCTCGAAGCGGGGAAAGTTTGCTAACAAAATAATTTCCCATTAAAGCAATTAAAAGAGAAAACAAAAAGTCTTCAAATTCTCCTTCTGCCGCGCCCCCCCCCCCCCCTTCTCCCTCCTCCCCTTTTTATCCTCCTCCTCTCGGCTCTCCTCCTCCTTCCTTTCCTCCCCGTACCCCCTCCCACCCGCCCCCATCCTCATCCACCCTTCCCTGCTCCCTCCTCATTCCACCCTTCCCTGCTCCCTCCTCCTTCCACCCTTCCCTCCCCTCCCCCCCTTCCACCCCTCCCCACCTTCTCCCCACTACCCCCACCCCTGCCCCACCGCCCTCATCAACCAAGAGTTCATAATTTGATTGGATCCAAAAGCCTCGGGAGGCGGAGGTCGCCCCAGGTGCATCCGAGGACCTTGGCGCTGGGGAGGGTAAGGGGGAAGGGAGGGGGAAAGGGAGGGGGATGGGAGGGAGGGGGAAAGGCAAGGGAAAAGGGAAGGGGAAAGGGAGGGTGAAGGGAGGGGAGGGAGGAAAGGGTAGAGGGAAAAAAAAGAAGGGGAAAGGGAAAAAGGGAAGGAAAAAAGGGTAGGGGAGGGGGAAGGGATAAAGGGGAAAGGGTAGAAGAAGAGGAAGGGATAAAGGGGAAAGGGTAGGAGAATGGGAAAGGGGAAAGGGTAGCGGAAGGGGAAAGCAAGCAAGCAAGCAAGCAAGGAAGGAAGGAAGGAAGAGCTGGGTATTACCGAACGAACGATGGAGACAGGGAGAGACTAATCCCGAGTTTCTGGGTCAATGCTACTGGCACCGTCCTTGTATTCCTCTTTCTCTCTCTCCTTCTCTCCCTCTCATATTCTCCAACCATCCAGCCGCCCAAGCACTTACCACCCATCCCTCAAACCATCTAACCGTCCAACCATCCAACCACTTCAGCACCTACCCATCTAACCACCCAACCATCTACCCCATCTACCCATCTAACCACCCAACCATCTACCCATCTAACCACCCAACCATCTACCCATCTAACCGCCCGACCATCTACCCATCTAACCGCCCGACCACCCTCTCCACAAAACACCAAAACATAGGCAATAACAATAAACGAGAATTAAACACAAGCCCCACACAAATGGAAATGGCGCAAGCACCGAATATCTGCAGTCCTTACGTCAAAGAGAAAAATAATAATCCAAGGATGCTCTTAAGTGAATTAACTAATAAACTGCGTCCACCAGCAACACTTAGGTCCAGGACAAGGGGATTTACGGGCGCCAGTCGAGAAATATTGCCGTGAGGGAGGGCGGCGCATGGCCGAGGCGTGTGAGGGAGGAAGAGGAAGGAAGAGGGAGGAAGAGGAAGAGGGAGGAAGAGGAAGGTGGTGATGATGATATAATGGTATTGATAAAGATGAAAATGATGACAGTATGTACCTGGTTTTGCTCAAGACAATAATAACGACAGCGTTAAGAAAACTATAATCATAATAATGAATATATAAAGGAATAGAGTACACACAAAAGCACTCAAATACCGCAACAGAACTAACAACAATAATAAAAAATAACACGTTAAAGTTCTCTTTGCGAAAAAACACAGTTCACAGAGAATACATCTTCCCTTAAGTGAAACCCTTGAACAGCGAAGCGAAAGTGAACTGGAGAACTAATCCTTAAGAAATAGGACAAGCCTCCACAAGATTCGCAACCAACGACACTCTTTTTCAAAATCACTCGCTATTCTCTTGCGTTGCACTGAAGTCAAGACAAAACGCTGACCAACAAAGCAAATTGAAACCGATGCTAATCATTATCGCCTTTTTAGGCAACGTAAAATAGGAATAACGAATTTCTCTTTCTCTTTCTCTTTCTCTTTCTCTCTCTCTCTCTCTCTCTCTCTCTCTCTCTCTCTCTCTCTCTCTCTCTCTCTCTCTCTCTCTCTCTCTCTCTCTCTCTCTATGTGTGTGTGTGTGTGTGTGTGTGTGCGTGTGTGTGTGCGTGTGCGTGTGTGTGTGTGTGTGTGTGTGTGTGTGTGTGTGTGTGTGTTGTGTGTGTGTGTGTGTGTGTGTGTGTGTGTGTGCGTGTGCGTGTGCGTGTGCGTGTGCGTTGCGTGTGCGTGTGCGTGTGCGTGTGTGCGTGTGTGCGTGTGTGTGTGTGTGTGTGTCTGTCTCCGTCCGCTGTTCGTTCCTACATCGCTGGCCATCAAGCTCCCTTCCGCCTCAGTTCAGAGGACCATGAAGGGGGAACTAGCAGTCTAGTGGAATCTACCAGACTCCATTAGACTCCATCGGATTCCACTAAGCTCTGCCAGACTCTCCCATTATCCATTAGTCTCTGATCGTCTACTAGTCTCGACCACATATCACGCATGAAAGCGATATTAATACTCCTTCAGAGCACTGCGAGAGGAAGAAATATATATATATAATATATATATATATATATATATATATATATATATATATATATATAGAGAGAGAGAGAGAGAGAGAGAGAGAGAGAGAGAGAGAGAGAGAGAGAGAGAGAGAGAGAGAGAGAGAGAGAGAGAAGAGAGAGAGAGAGATTAAAACCGCCATTGCAGCGCAGACAGCAGGCTGCTCTCCGGACGCGTGTCTGCTCATTAAGCGGCTGCAGCGGCGGCTGAATGAAACATGACCCGCGCGCGCCAGACCCGCGCCCGGGCTAACTCGGCGGCTTTTGTTTGCCGCCGAAACAATGATTGTCCATTTGCCGGCAATTCCTGCGAATGCCCGCCGAGCGATTCCGTCGGCGGGAGCGCTGTTTGAAAGACTAATGTTTGGCTTTGCAATATAAACAAGACCCGAGAGGAAAGGTTCAATGCGAAGGAAAAAAAGAAAAAAAAATGTTAATGAACGTTCAAAATCTCATTCTCCCGCGGAACGTTCAGAATGCCGAGG
>NW_020871864.1:37723-65223 GCF_003789085.1 Penaeus vannamei
CCATCCCTCTTCCATCCCATCGCCCCTCCTCCCCCCCTTCTCCCCTCCCCTCGTGTGACTGCTCTGGCGTAGATCATTTCTTGATAGACCTAAGTGTTATTGATGGCAAACCGTGGCTCGTCCGCGGCGCCTCCTGCATTCTGCTGGAGGTGAGCGTCTCGCTTCGGATCCTTTTCCCATTCTGTCTTTCTCTGTTGGTAATGTGTCATTGAAAACCGGAGGAATTAAAAAACGGAAACACACACACACACACACACACACACACACACACACACACACACACACACACACACACACACACACACACATATATATATACCCATATACATATGTAGCATGTATCTAACACAATGTACACACATGTGTATATATATGTATAAGAACTGTACGCACACACACCAATTGAAATAAAACATCAAAACGCATAATAATTTTCTCCCACACAAGACAGTAGTGAAATCAGACGCTTATTCACCCCCCCCCCTACACATACACCCCTTCCCTCCTATTCCCATGACATGCCACCCTCCCTTCCCCCACCTCCCTGCCCTATCTCCCCATATTCCCTCCCTGCCCCATCTCCCATAATCCCTCCCCTCCTCCCCCCTCCCCGTCCTTGAAGCGTCTGGAAGCTCTAAGGAAATCCACAGATAAGAGGCTTGCTTTCGCTCTCGCCTTATCAGCAAGCGCCCGCCCTTGAATAGAGACCCTGATTAGGTCAGCTGATGCAGTGCAATACATTTCTTGAAAAAAAATCCAGTCACTCGCATACAGAGACATCAATGAACAGAAAAAAGAAGCAATTCAAAGAGCAGAAAAGACGAACGGACCGAACAGAATTTCGCAACTCAAGAGATCCCCGAATAAATCATTTAATAAACCAAATAACAATGATGATGATGGTGATAGCAATAGCAATAAAGATACAGAATGAGAGCAATGATAATGATGTTGATGATTATGATAGAGATGGAGGTGGAGATGAAGACGATGGTGATAGAGACGGAGAGGGAAATGGAGAGGGAGATGAAGATGCAGGAAATGAATGGAGATGGAGATGATAATGAAAACGTCCCCCGCAAGGTCAGTTCCACGCGGAGGGCCGTTCCCACCCGACGTGCCATCGACGCATTGAAGACACGAGGCTCATCGGGGGGGAGGGGGAGGGGGGGTGTCAGAGGGAGAGGGAAGGGGGTGAGAGAGGGAGAGAGGCCGTGGGAGGAGAAAGGGACAGCAAAATAGTGAGAGAGAGAGAGAAAGAAGAGGGAGAAGGGACGGAGGGACGAAGGAAGGGAGGGAGGAGGGATATAGAAGGACAGTAGATGAGAGACAGGGAGGCAAAGAGAGAGAAAGTTTGGCGGAAGAAGAGAGAAATGGAGAAGAAAGAGAGAAAATTGAAAAGAAGGCCATAGATATTCGCTGAGAATAGAAATAAGAACAAGGAGAGGAGGAGGAAGAGCAAACAACAAGAGAAAGGAGTAAAGAAAAGGGGAAGGGAACATGACAGGGAGAAAGAAAAGGAAAAAAGGAAAGGGAAAGAGAAAGAGAAAAGGAAAAGGAAAACGAATAGGAAGGGAAGAGGGGAGAACGAGGGCAAAAGAGGAGGGCAAAGGAAACGGAAAGAGAGGAGGGCGAAAGGAACCGGGAAAGAAGGAGGCAAAAAACACCCAAAACCAACAACCCAGAGACGGAAAAAGAGAAAATCAAAGGAAGAAGCAAAGCAAAAGAGAAAGAAATAAAAGGCGAAACAGCAAAACCAATTACCAGCAAAAAGCTTCGAGAATGGAAAAAGGAGAGGAGAAAGGAAACACGGAAAAGGAGAATCAAAAGGCGAAGGTCAACATGCAAGTAAAGAGGGACAAATGAAAGGAAGAAGAGAAAAGAGAGGAAAAACAACATAGAAAATACAGTGAAGAAAAGCCGTTTAAGAGAATGTGCAATAACAAAAGCTCTCGATTTCGGACAAACAAGCCAAACGCAAACAAATATGAAAATAAAGGGGGAGGGAGGGAGGGAGGAAGGGGAGGGAGATAGGGAGAGAGGGAGAGAGGGAGAGAGGGAGAGGGAGAGGGAGAAGAGAAGAGAGAGAGAGAGGAGAGGAGAGAGAAGGAGAGAGAGAGAGAGAGAGAGAGAGAGAGAGAGAGAGAGAGAGAGAGAGAGAGAGAGAGAGAGAGAGAAGAGAGAGAGAGAGAGAGAGAGAGAGAGAGAGAGAGAGAGAGAGAGAGAGAGAGAGAGAGAGAGAGAGAGAGAGCGAGAGAGAGAGAGAGAGAGAGAGAAGCTGAGAAAGAGAAAGAGAGCTCTGGCGAGTTTCTCCCCCATCATATTTCAACGCGCAGCGCCGAAGAGGAGTCGGCGCTCCGCCCAACGCCATCGGCGCCAGAGCCTCCCGCCAGCACACTCGCGCAACGGGGGGGGGGGGGGGTCCCTATGTCCCTAGGCAGCTCCAGGAAACACTTGTTACTCAAGTATGGCGGCTCGAGTAAGTTGGCGATGTCACTATTATCATCACCATCTTTGTCATTGTCATAATCACTGTCAATTATCACTCACTATCAGCCCCTGGCATTATCAATATATCACACAAAGCCACTTCACTATCATTATCGCTCACAGCCCCTGTCACTATCATTATATCCCTCACAGCCTCTGTCACTATCATCAAATCCCTTACAGTCACGCTCAATATCATTATCGCTATCAATGACTGTCACTATGAACAGAACAAAGCAAACCGTATGTGTGTGTGTGGGGGGGGGGGGGTTGGAATAAAAGTCTCACCATTCACCCTCCGCAAAAGTCACCATCAGAAGGCGTATCGTGAAGGCTCCAGGGCCGATGTCCGCGAGGCGGTGGTCAGCGGCGCCGGAAACCCTCGCTGTCACAATCACGATCGCCGGAGGAAGCCTATGAAGCTATGCCTACCCTCTCCCGCTCGCGACTGAAAGGCTTCGAATCTTTTATCACCATTAGCTCGCTGTTTCATAACCATTTATCATTATCAGCTCGCCCCTGGAAGTCTTCATCATCATCCTCATCAAATCGCCTACAAAAAATAAAACTAAAAAACCATCCCCTCGACATCACCACCGCCCCTGCATCACCTCAAACGCATTCAATTCATTTCTTTCTCTCGTACCATCATTTACCGCTATTTGCGCCCTCAACCACGACTTCCTCGGCACACTGCCCCGATGCCTCACCCCTTCGTGCCCAAACAACGTGAACTCCGGCGCCGACGACGTGTGTACGAGGACGACCAATGTTTACTTTGCGCCGAGACGAACGCTGCGAGACCACTCAACCTCCTTTGTGTTATGCCTTCAGCTGCCACGCGGGAGAGGCCGAGGGAACACGTGTGGGCCTGTAATTGGGGTTGTCTCTCTCTTCGCATTAATGTACGCTTTTTATTATTTTTTTCGTTGTCAACCTCGTCTCTCTTCTCTTTCTCTATCATTTCTCTCCTTTCTTTTATCTCTCTCTCATCTTTTTTTTTTTTTTTTTCTTGATATTACCCTCTCATTCTTATACTTCCTTTCTCTTTCTTTCTCCTTCCTTTATCTCTCTCTCGCTTTCCATCTTCTCTCTCTTTTCCTTTCTCTCCTCTCTCTTTCCTTTCTCTCTTCTCTCTCCTTCCTCACTTTCCTTTATCACTCTCTGTCCTTTCTCTTTCTCCCTCTCTTTTTCTTTCCCTTTCGCACCCCCTCCTTCTGTCTGTCAGGTCGCAGTCTCTCTCTCCGTATCTCTGTCTCCCAGTCTGTCTGACGTCGGAGATTTTTCTCTCTTCCCAGCAATCTTCACCCAAGACTGGCGTAATGAGGTGAAATTGCTCGAGACATTTTTCCTTTTATTTTCTTCCTTCGCTTCCATCTTCAACTTGAAGCTAGAATTTGGCTTCCTTTTCTCTCTTTCCCTTCTTCCCTCTTCCCTTTCGCCCCCTTCTCTCGAACAGCTGGGCCTTATTCTCTGCTCCTGCTCCTGCTCCTGCTCTTCTTCTCTTCTTCTTTCTTTCTTCTTTCTTCTTTCGTTCTCTTCTTCTTCTTCTCCTTCTCTTATCCTCTTCTTCTTCTCTTCTCCTTCCTCTTCTCCCTATTCCTCCTCTCTCCTCCTTTCCTCCTCCTCCTCCTCCTCCTCCTCCTCCTCCTCCTCCTCCCTGCTCCTCCTCCTCCCCTCCTCCTCTCTCTCTCCTTCCTCCTTCTCCTCTCCTTCTCCTTCTCCTTCTCTCTTCTCCTACTCCTTCTCCTTCTCCTTCTCCTTCTCCTTCTCCTTCCCTCCCTCCTCCTCCTCCTCCTTCTCCTTCCTTCTTCCTTCTCCTCCTCCTTCTTCTCCTCCTCCTCTTCCTCCTCCTCTCCTCCTCCTCCTCTCCTCCTCCTCCTCTCCTCCTCTCCTCCTCCTCCCCTCTCTCCTCCTCCTCCTCCTCCTTCTTCTCCTCTTCTCCCTATCCTCCTATTCCTCCTTCTCCTCTTCTCCTTTCTCCCTATTCCTCCTCTTAGCCCTCTCTCTTCCTTTCTTCCCCTCAGAGGGAAGCCATATGTTAATCCACAGCTCGTGACGGTGCATCCTCTTCGTCTCTCCCCTCTCCTCTTTTCGTCCCTCCCGTCCGCTCTCTTCTTTGTCTTACATCTCTCTCTCTCTCTCTCTCTCTCTCTCTCTCTCTCCTGCTCCTCGCCTCCCTCTCCCCTTCTGTTCTTCCCCCTTCCCGTCTCTCTCTTATCTCCCTCCCTCCCTTGCCGCCCCCCCCCTTCTACTTATAACCTCTCCACCCACCCACTCTCCCAGTCCGCCCTCCGACGCCCCTCGCACCTGCAGAAACGGGCAGCAGGTGAACGCCGCGTCGGTTCATGTGATCTTGATTGTCACTTCATGTCTCTTTCCCCTTCCCTCCTCTCCCCTCTACACCCCCTTCCTCCCCCTTCCCTGCTCTCCCGCTCCTTCCTTCCACACCCTCCCTCTCATTCATTCTTCTCTGCCCTCTTCTTTCCTGTAGTATTTCCAATTTTACCTTTTTCTCCCTTTCCTTCTCGCTCTTCTTCTTTTCCGTTTCCTCTTTTTTCGTTTCTGATGTCTCTTTTCCTTGCTTTGTTGTTTTCTCTCTCCCCTCCTTCATTCTCTTCCCCCCTCCCTCCTCTCACTCTTTCCCACCTTTCTTTCCTTCCCTTTCCTCCCCATCTTTTTTCTCCCTCCCTTTCGTCCTTCTCCTACTACCTTACCTTTCCACTACTCACTCTCCCTTTCTTACCCTACCCTACCCCTACCCCCCTCTTTTTGTCTGGAACATTTTTTTTTTATTGTTGTCCCTCTCGTATCCTTTTAATTGACAATACATAGAGAAGTTATCACCGTATTTTTGAAATTACGTAGATATTCGCCATACGAATCACTTTAACACGTAACCCAATCATTTTTCGTTCCTTTGTCGTTATCTGTGAATAAGCTGTTGATTCCCTGGATTTTAAGGGTCGTGTGTAGCCCTTAATATTAACTTATGCTGCTGATTAGAGGGGGAGGGAGATTAAAAAAGGGGTTAGCTTGAGTTTATTGCTAACGTTAACTTTGAAGAAAGAGGGAGTTCGCTGTAATGTATTTGTTAGAAGAAATATTTAGGCATAAGGATGAGATCTTTGATATATACATCTTATACTTTATATCCAGTGACAATTTAGTGAAATTATATCAATTATGGAAAATAAGATAGGTGAACATGGGATTTAGGATAGATAGTAGAGTAGCCAGCGCTGCAAATCGTGATTTTATTCTCTTTATTATCACCATATCATGCTACCGTTATTTTGCACATGTATCTATATTATAATATTCAAATGTATTTTTAAAATGTCATTATATGCTCTACATTCAACACTTTAATAAAAAATTATAAACGGAAATGTTTTTTAATTCTGCTTTATGCTCCGGTTTTATATTTGTCTATCTTTATCTACCTACTCAACTAAATGTAATCTTAAGTAGAATAATAATTTTGAATTTAGTTATGCATTTTCGAAAATAATTAACCAAAGAATTAATTTAGTATTACTTATTTGGTAATATATATTCATTGTAGTACAATCATGTTATATTTATTGTAATAGATTACGTGTATGTATATATTCAATTTGTCTGATGACCACATGGTTTTTTTTACAATTTTCGCTTACGATATTTTCTTGTTTTTCTGTCTTGCTTTCGTTTATTTTTCTTTTATTCGCACGCGTGTATATACCCGCATGCATTTACACACCGATATACATACATACACGAACATTCACTATCGTTCTCTTTCCCTTTTTTCACACATTTCCATAATTTCTTATTCACTCCATCGAAATTCCCTAAGTCCCCCCACCTTCTTCTCCCGAATCATCAACTTTTTTTCTATTTCTTTCCTTTTGGTTTATTCTTTACCTCCTTTTTCCATCATCTGTTCGCTTTGTGATTCATTATATACGGGTGAATGAGGGAGAGGTCGATGAGGGAAGAGGGGGAGGGAATGAGGAAGGGGAGGAATAGAAGTGAGGAGGAAGATGTGATGAGGAGGGGGAGAGAGGGGATAAAGAGGAGAAAGGAGACTGGAGAGAGAGAGATGAGGGAAGGGAGAAGGATGAGATGAGGAGGGGGAAGAGGAGAGAAAAAGACAGTGAAGAGAGAGAGATGAGGGGAGGGAGAAGGATGATGGGATTAGGAGGGGGGAGAGGAGAGAAAAGGGAGAGAGAAAGAAGAGAGGTAAGGGAAGAGATGAGGAAGATGATACGAGGAGGGGGAGAGGGAGATAAAGGAGAAACAGGGAGAATAGAGAGAGAAAGAAGCAGAAATGGAATGGGGGATAGATGGGTAAAAGGGAGGAAAGAAAATGAGAATGAGACAAAAAAATGAGAATAAGGTAAATAGGAGAGATATAGGTAAAGAGAAAGAAAGAAGAGGAAGAGGAAAGAGGTGATAGTAGAGGACGGGGTGGAAGAGGGGATAGAGGGAGGGGGTAGGGAAAAGCAATAGGGGAGGGGAGGTTAAGGAAAAGGAGATAGAGGAGGGGGCGGGGGTAGAGAGGTGAAGAAGTGTGTGATGGTGGGAGGGGGTGGGGGTGGGGGTGGGGTGAATTATTACATGATAAGTTCTTTATGATTTACGGTTAACGGCAAGAGACAAGAATAACGTGATTCTCAAATTATGATGAATTTTATTATTCGCTGATACTCAATTCCGATTCGCAAAATTATTTTCTCATTCTCTTTATGTCGTTCTACCATTACCTTTTTTATTTCTTTTCTCTTCTTTTTATCTTTTTTTTTCGTATGCTATTTCGTTTATGTGTTTGTAGTGTGTGTAGAAAATATGAAGGAAACTATATAATGGTTACCGGTTTATTATCACAACCCGAATATATAATATATATATATATATATATATATATATTATATATATATATATTTCTCTATTCTTTTTCTTTGTCTTTTTCCTCTCTCTTCATCTGTCTCCATCTCCTTGTACAATTCGGTTTTACAATTGAAAGTTATCTCCTTCCTTCTATTATTCCATTTTCCTCTTTCTCTGCCTTTTTTTCTTTCTTCTTTCCGTATTTTGTGTCACCGTCGTCGGAAGTTCTTGAAGACAGAGGAGTGGTTCTGGGTTCCGTTTGTCTGTATTTTTCGTTTATTATCTTTTTATTGTTGTATCTCTCCTCCTTCCCTATTTCCTCTGTCTCTCTATCTCTGTGTCGTTGTCTCTGGTTGGCTCTTAGTCTCTGTCTGTCTGTTTGTCTGCCTGCCTCCCTCCCCCCTCCCTCCCTCTCCTCTCTCTCTCTCTCTCTCTCTCTCTCTCTCTCTCTCTCTCTCTCTCTCTCTCTCTCTCTCTCTCTCTCTCTCTCTCTCTCTCTGTCTGTCTGTCTGTCTGTCTCTCTCTTCCTCTCTCTCTCTCCTCTCTCTCTCTTCTCTTCTCTCTCTCTCTCTCTCTCTCTCTCTCTCTCTCTCTCTCTCCTCTCTCTCTCTCCTCTCCTCTCTCTCTCTCTCTCTCTCTCTCTCTCTCTCTCTCTCTCTCTCTCTCTCTCTCTCTCTCTCTCTCTCTCTCTCTCTCTCTCTCTCTCTCTCTCTCTCGCTCTCTCTCCATCTTCCTCGCTCTCTCTCTTCCTCGCTCTCTCTCCATCTTCCTCGCTCTCTCTCGGGAGAACTAAAGACTTCAAGAACACCACTGCGGCAAAGATAACAACTATAGTAATGGTGGTGTTGATAATATTAATAATGATAATGACATGATTGGCAGTACTGCTGGCGATAATGACTATAATAACTATAGTAACCATTATATTGTTAGTGTTATTACTGTGCTCATCGCACCTGGTAATAGCGACGATAAAAGTACCGTTACTTGATGGTACTGTTCGTAATTATTACTCCTTCCTTCACATTACACGGATATATATATATATATATATTATATATATATATATATATATATATATATATATATATATATTATATACATATATACATATATATATATATTTTTTTTTATACTTTATTTTGTTTCTTTTTTCTTCTTTTTTTTTTATTTTTTTTGTTATCTTTTTATTTTTTGTTATTTTTTCTCTTTTTCTTCTATTTTTCTTTTTCATTTTCTTAAATCTCTATCTAATCAAACACCGTCGTTGTTGGCACATATTATCATGATGGTCTTATCAACGCATTTCATCAGCTATTTCTTTAAATAATCTTGTCTTTCGTTTTATCATTAATATTTCATTACCATTATCACCATCGCGATCAACATCCTCATTAAAACCATTATCACTATCATCATTATCCCTCTTATTCTTCTTCGCCTCTTCCTACCCTTTCTATTTCAATCCCTCCACACTCCTTTTCCACTCCCGTCTCCCTCTCCCTCCCTCCTCCTTCGCCTCCACGCCCACCCCTCCCCTACCCCACAAACACTGTCGACCCGTAGCTGTTCACGTCACCTGCCGCCCGCCCATCAGACCCCCGCCCACTCCCACCCCTTCCCCTCCCCCTCTTTCTCCCTCCCCTATCCTCCTCCCGCCCCCTCTCTCCCCTTCCCTCCTCCCTCCCTCCTCCCGCCCTCTCCCCATTCCCCTTTCCTTACCCCGCCCTCTCTCTCCTCTCTCCCACTCCCTTCCCTCACCCCGCCCTCTCTCTCCTCTCTCCCTCCCCCATTCCCCCCCCCGCCCCTCTCTCCTCCCTCCCCACTCCCTCCCCTCCCGCCCTCTCTCCTCTCTCCCCCACTCCTCTTTTCACCTCACGTCCCCTCCTCTCTCTCCTCTCTTTCGCACCTTTCTCTCCATCTCCTGTCATCGCACTCAGAGCTGTTCTCGCTTGCTCTACTTCGCGAAAATGAAGACTTTTTCGTATTTGGAGAGAGAGAGAGATGGATGGATAGATAGAGGTGAATGTATATATAGATAGATAGATAGATAGATAGATAGATAGATAGATAGATAGATTGATTGATTGATTGATAGATTGATTGATTGATAGATTGATTAGATTGATAGATAGATAGAGAGATAGAGATAGATAGATAGATAGATAGATGTGTGTGTGTGAGTGTGTGCGTGTGATATGGTCGGTTATTGTAACATTCAGGTACATAAACGCACATGCATGTATGTACACTTGTGCGTGTGCGGTGTGTATTTTCATTTACTTGAATTCTCATGTATTTTGAGAAGCGATCTCCGTATCAGATTTTCGTATTGGCAGATATTTTGATTAATTAATGCGCTTTTAAACTCACTTTATTATTTTTCAAATGTTTACGTACGATTGCAAAAGATAAACAGCAATTAGAGATACATTTTATACTAGACTTTTACGCTAAGTCACTCTCCTCTCCTCGTCCTAAAAAAAAGAAAAGTATTAATAAAAATAAAGTAAAAACGTACTTGCGTCTGACCTACGGTTGGCTGACTGCTGACGTCACGGGTCACGTGGTTCAGCCGGGGGATACGCGCCTAAATTTACCCGCGAACTTTTTCCCGCCTCGACTAAGGATAGTGAGTAGATCCAATTATTCTGACCTTCAGTTCGGAGTTTATTAGGCTTCTTGGCTTTGAGAATTCCTGCCTAATTATGATATAGCTCTTTCGCGTTGGAGGGAGGGACGGGTCGTGTGATGAGAGACGGAGGCCGGGGTGGTAAGTTTAGATTTACAGATGGCGGGCGACTGCGCAACGGTCTGGTTTGGGAGCAGCATTTATAATAAAGGTGATAGTCCGTTTTTGTGTTATATATATATATATATATATATATATATATATATATATATATATATATATACATATATATATATATATAGTATTATATATATATATACATACATACACACACACACACACACACACACACACACACACACACACACACACACATATATATATATATATATATATATATATATATATATATAATATATATATATATATATATATATATATATATTATATATAATACACACACACACACACACACACACACACACACACACACACACACACACACACATATATATATATATATATATATATATATATATATATATATATATATATATATATATAGTATGTAATCTATATATATGCACACACACACACACACACACACACACACACAACACACACATTATATATATATATATATATATATATATATTATATCAGGAGAGAGAGAAAAGCAAATAGTCCCTTTCCCAATATTTCATGCAATCATGCCTACCCTGTCTTTCTTCGCTCTCGTCCCCCACTCCCAAATTCTTCCAAGACTTTTGAAAGATGCACACGATACCACGCTTTCAAAAGATGCTCAGCCGCACAGATTCTATTACCGTTTAATACCCTTTAGTTTGTTGGCGTGGCGATAGAGCTCCCTTGTCCCAAAATATCTGATTAATCTTAGCCTAAATAAATGTCGACAATAGAAAGACAGAAAGCTTTTATTTCAGTTCAACAATCCTCTTATTAATGCAGCCAACTACTGCGTTTTTCAGAGTGTAAAGAGAGGAATAAAATCCTTGCGTTTCTCTGTTTTTTTTGTGTGTGTTTTTGTGAAAAATATAAAACTTTGGGTATTATTTTCATTCTTGTTTTAGAATCGTTGTTGTAGAATTTGCATTTTTTTTTCTCAGGATTTCATTGTTATTTGGCCGTGGTACTTATTATGATCATTGTTGATGTTGTTGATGTTATTATCTTTGACGTCGGTATTATTACACTTTGGTAAAGTTTATGCTCCTTTACATATTATCTGCCCATTTGTTAAAATTGTGCCAGGCCCGATCCAACTAATATTCGTATAAACAAACATCCATATCCACAGAAATAAATGCATATCTATCGATCTATCATATGAATATACATTTATTATTCTATCTGTACGGTAGATATGTATCTCTAGACTGATAGATATGCATTTATTTCTATATATGTGCATGGCCGTGTAACGAATGGTAATGGTCGGTTCTGGCACAATTCTAAGATACCAGCTGTTTGTTATTAACGTAATGTGGTATTACAAAACCACCAAAGACACGAAAACTCACCGAAAACGTACTTTTGTTAACGAATTAGCAACAAAAATAAAGTTTAGAGAAAGAAAATGGAGAGCGAAGGGATTTCAAGAAAGGCTTTTTTTTTATCACAGTGAGGGAAATCCTGGTTGTTTTCAGTAAAAAGAGAAATTTCAGTGAAAAGAGAAATTTGGAAATGAAAATGTCGGATAGTGTCGAAGGGTCAGCGAAGGTCGGCGCCTCTGTTGCAGTATAGCGAGTCGTAATTTTTCTTAGCGTTTGATATCAAAGAAAATGGACGAGTGGCGAAAGTTAAATGCAAATTAATTCAGTTTGTTCAATAGACTATGTAAAAATACAAATGATACGTGAATAAGTAGAAGGTTTGTTAATATGTCGTTCTTACAGACTCCTTTCACTGCCAGAAGAGGAGTAAGTATAACACCGAGACATGAATCAGAATAAAAGAAAAAAAAGAAGCTAATCTGTGCTAATTATATCACACAACTCTTGCTTGTGTTCTACCCACTGTTACTAACTACAACCAAATATATTTTAAAATCCATGACCTTTAACCTTGTCTAAAACACGTAGCATTGGCGAGTGTAATGCAGAAATTGGAAAAAAAACATCAATTTACAGTTATAGACTAACAATTACGAGAAGTCACCCGCCTGTCGAAATATAGTAGAAATACAATTATTTTTATTATGATTACTATTGTTGTTGTTGATGGTTGTTACTATCACTGCCACTATTTCTGTTGATAAATTTATTATGGCTATTATATTTATCAAATTATTGTTTTGTTATGATTCTATTTATCATTATTATAATGTGCCTTTCGTCAAATATTTTTGTTGTTGATACTAATGCTTATTCTATACCTTATCAATTTACCTTTCATAATAATTAATAAAGTGAAAATAACATTTCCTTTTGATATCATACTCTCACCAGTAATATTATTTATAACCACCATCATAAACGTTTCATTTCATTATATTTTATTACTTATCATATCGTCATTATATCATTATTCATATCATAATTATCATATTATTAATCATTTGATCATTTCATTATTCATTCTATTTAACTTCATTATAGATATATGTCTATTCATAAACCATATAATTATTCATGTTATCATTATCATATTATAAAATATCTGTTTATTTTATTATTTATTCTATTTTACATTATTATGAATGTATGTCTATTCATAAACCATATCATAATTCACATCATCATTATCATATCATTATTAATCATTTCACTTATTTTATGATTTATTCTATTTTACTTTATCATAAATATATGTCTATTCATAAATCTTCCTCTTAATAACGTCACCTTTCCCTCTTCTTCATTCGTAACATATCACCCTCTTTATTGAAGGAAATGCAGGAGACACCCCGAGAATAACTGCAAAGGAGGAGAAACGGGTGACTGAGGAATGAATGAGGCGTGGGCGTGATAAACTAAGGAGGAGGAGGAGGTGGAGGGGAAGGTGGGAGGTGGGAGGTGGTAGAGGAGGGGTGGGGGAGGGGAGGTGGGATGGGAGGGGGAGGTGGAGGGGGTGGGAGGAGGAGGAGGGGTGGGGGAGGTGGAGGGAGGATGGGGAGGTGGGAGGGGGAGGGGTGGAGAAGGAGGAGGAGGAGGAGAAGGAGAAGGAAGGGAAGAAGAAAAGGTGGAGGCGGAGGAGGAGGAGGAGGTAGAGGTGTGGAAAGGAAAGGAGGAGATGGAGAAGAAGAGGAAAAAGTGGAAAAAAGAGGAAATTAGATGAAGAGGAAAAGGAGGTGAAGGTGGAGGAAGAGAAGGAGGAGGAGGAGGAGGAGGAGGACGGGCGTGAGGGCGTGCGGGCGTGGGTGGAGTAGAAAACCTTTTCCTTCGCTATCTAACAAAGACTTTTTTTGTTCTATTTGTCATGCATGCAATAGTGAGTTGCATGCACGGTGCTTCACCTTGAGCTCGGGGAGGAAGATAAAAAGGAGGAGGAAGAGAAGGAGGAAGATAAAAAGAAGGAGGGAGAGAAGGAGGAAGATAAAAAAGGAGATTGATAAAAAAAGGAGGAAGATAAAAATAAAGAGGGAGAGAAGGAAGAAGATAAAAAGAAGGAGGAAGATAAAAAGAAGGAGGAAGATAAAAAGAAGAGGGAGAGAAGGAAGAAGATAAATAGAAGGAGGAAGTAAAAAAGAAGGAGGGAGAGAAGGAAGAAGATAAAAAGAAGGAGGAAGATAAAAGAGGAAGAGAAGGGAGAAGAAAAAAGAAAAGAAGATTTAGAAAAAGTAGGAAGAAGAGAAAAGAAGGAATTAAAGAAGAAGAAAGAAAGAATTGGGGAAAGTGGAAGAAGAAAGGAAGAATGAGGAAGAAGTAAGATGATGAAGGAGAGAAGGTTGAGGAAGAAAGAGAGAATGAGAGAGAGAAGGAGGAAAGAAAGAATGGAGGAGGAAGAGGGAAAAAGAAAGGAGAGAAGGAGTGGGAAAGAAAGAATGAGGGAATGAAGTAGGGAAAATAAAGACAGAGGAGAGAATATGAAGGAAGAGGAAAGAAATAAGGAGGAAGAGATGGAGGAAAAAGAAAGAAATAAGGAGGGAGAGAAGGACGGAGAAAAATAGAAAGAATAGGGGAGAGAAGGAGAATGAAGAAAGGAAAAAGGAAGCAAAGATATAGAAGGAGGGAGAAGAAAGAAAGCAATAAAAATGGAGATAGAAAGAAAGAAGGGAGAAAATAGAGATTAGAAGAAAGAATGGGAGAGAGAAGGAAGAGGGAGAAGGAAGAAAAATATTTTGTGAGACAGCAAAGAATGATAAGAAACAAGGAAGAGGTTAAAACGAGTTAGGGCGAAAGAGGATGAAAGGAAAACTTCCGATAAAGAGGAAGAAGAAAAAGAGAAAGAATATGAGAAGAGGAACAGAACAACAACGACACAAAGCTATAAATGATAATACGAATAGAGAAAGAGAGAAACAAGACATAAAAAAAGGAGAAAGAAAGAAGAATAAAAAAAAGAAAATAGTGACCACAAAAAGAAAAAGAAAAAAGAAAAAACACAAAGAGGGACAAAGAAAAGAATAAAGAAAAAGAGAAAAGAGAGGAAGAAAGGATGATGAACCCTCCACTGATTGACTACAATTGGCCGATGTCCACCAGCGTTCCTCTTGCTTCCTCCTCTCCCCTCCTCCTTCTTTTTATTCCTCCTCCACGTCCTCTTCCTCCTTTCATCCTCCCCACCTATTCTTCCTCGTCCTTCTCCTTTTATTCCTTTTTATTCTTTTTCCTTCTATTCCTCCCTTCTCCTCCTCCTTTTCTCTTTCTCCTCTTCTTCTCTTTCTCTCCTTCCTCTTCCTTCCTCTTTCTTTTCATTCTCCATCTGTTTCTCTTTTCTCTTTTCTTTATCTCCTTACTTTCATTTCCTCCATTTCCTCCTCTTCCTTCTTCCATACCTCTTTTCACCCTACCTTCTCCTCTTCCCTACGCTTTCGACCGTCAATCCTCCCACTTCCTTTCCCCGCCTCCTTCTCTCTCATTCCTTCCTGCTCCTATTCCTTCGTCCTTGAATTTTCTCTTTTTCCCCGTTTTTCTCCACTTTTGTCATCCTTCACCCTTCTATCTATCCTCCTTCTACCTCTTATTACTTCCCACGCCTTCTTCTTTCTTTCATTCTCTTTTTCATCAACCTCCTTTCCCCCTCCTTTCCTATCTTCCCCACCTTTTTCCTTAAACCATTCCCTTAAATCTATTTCCTCCCATCCCCTTCTTCTCTCCTCCAACTTTCCACCTCTCTTTCCTCCTCCCCTCCCCCTTCATCATCCCCCCCCATCTCTTCTTCTTCCTCCCCGCCGTCCTTCTGCGCCCCTGTCCACCAATCCCTTCTTTCCCTTCTCCCTTCCTCCCACCTCCTTTCTCCCGTTTTCCCCCCAATCCCTTCTTTACCCCTCTCCCCTACCTCTTCCCCTTATCCTTTCCTCTCCCTTCCCCCCATTTCCCGTTTTCTCCCTTCCCCCCACCCTTTTCCTCCTATCCCCCTCCCACCTTTCTTTCTTCCCCTTTTCCCCGCCCATTTTTTAAATGGGGCTNAATAAAATAAAACAAACAATCTCTTGGGTGGCCGCGGTAATGACCGTTAATTCGAATCTGCTGAAGGCTCATTTAAACGACTTTTAACGGTCGCTGGCATTCGGATACGGCGAAAAAACAACGAAGGAACTTGTCTATTTATTCAGTTGTTTGTTAGTCTGCTTCTTTGCTCTCTTGTTTGTTTGTTTTTGTTTGTTTGTTTGTTTTTTGCTTATTTATTTTGTTTGTTTATTTATTCAGTTGTTTGTTAGTCTGCTTCTTTGCTCTCTTGTTTGTTTGTTTGTTTGTTTTTTTGCTTTTTCATTTAATTACTGATATAACTATCTTTTTCATTTGTTTATCTATTTTTACTTGATAAGTGTTCAATGTATTTATGCACTTTTACTCCTCCTATTATCTATCTATCTATTCTATTATTATTATGGATTTTTGGGAGGGCAGGGGGGGAGGGCGGGGGGGGGGGTAGGAAATGGAAGGGGGAGGAGGAAGAGAAGAAGAGAAGGAGGAAAAAGAGAGATAGAGGAGGAGGAAGGATAAAAATGAGGAGGTAGAAGAAAAAGGAAAAGAGGATGACGAGAAGGAAGAAGAAGCAAAAACTAGAAAACCGAAATATGATAAGCAAAGAATAAATAGATAAAGATGGCAATGATGAGAGAAGAAAAAGAGCAATAATAGTAACGAAGATAATGAACGGATAATGGACATAATAAACAATGATACATGATAATTATTTGTAATCATTACTATAGAGAAACATAGAACAGGTAAGAAGAAGGACAAAAGAAAACAAAGAAAATGCAGAAGGAGAAAGGGACGAGGAGAGGAGAAAGGGAGAAGAAGGAGAAGGAGAAGAAAAGATGACGAGGCGGAAGATAAGATAAAAAGAGGAGAAGAAAAAGAGATGAGAAGAAAACAAGAGGTAGGAGAAGAAGTAAGAGGAGAAGGAAAAGAGAAAAGTAAATATGGAGAAGGAACTATAATAGAATAGAAGTGATGACGAAGGAGAAAGGAGAAGCAAAAAGGAAGAGGAAATGAAGAAGTAAAAGAAGAAGAAAGAAAAAATATAGATACCCGCGCAAAGGAAGGGGTAAGGCGGGGGGGGGGAGGAAGGGTTAGGGGGGGGGGAGGGGCAGGGGTATGCCGGGGGAGGGGAAAAGGGGGGGTACGTCCTTGCAGCTCCGTGCCCATTCTCCCAGAACTTGTCAAGGCGATTATGTTTTGAATGCGATACATGATACATACAGTACATACATACAGTATACATAATAATACTACATAAGTGCATACATATCACATTACACATCATTCAAACAATAGTATAGCATATGCATATATACATAAACGCTATAATTATATACATACATATATACATTCACACATTATAATACATACATGAATACACACATATACATACATAAAGCATGCATAATACATGCACATACACACACACACACATATACGCATAAACAGATATTCATACATGACTACATACATGCATACATACATAAATAAACCACACACACACATACCATCCCACGTACATACTTCCATACACGCCCATCAGAGACCCACATCTGAATAAGTTCACATGCAAGTGGGCATTGCAAGGGTATACATGCCCAAGCAATAAGCGCTCTTGGCAACACATCATATTTTCTTCTGGGTATGTTGGTGATATGAAATAGGGGTTTGTGTGTGTGTGTCTGATACATACACGCACACGTATATTCTCTCTGGTTCTCTCTCTCTTTTTCTTCCTCTCTCTCTTTTATATATATAATATAATATATATATATATATATATATATATATATATATATATATATATATATATATGTATATATATATATTATTATATATACACATACATATATATATATATATATATATATATATTATATTATATATATATATATTACATACACAATACACATACATATGTATATATATTATATATATATATATATATATATATATATATATATATATATAATATACATATATATTATATATATATATATATTATTATATATAGTACTATATATATAGTATATATTATATATATATATACATACATACATACATATATATATTATATATATATATATATATATATATTATATATATATATACATACATACATATATATACTATAATATATATATACATATATATATATATATATCATATTATATCTATATTTATATATATATATATATATATTAATATATATATATATATATATAAGTATATGTATACAGATATATAAACAACATATATATATATAATATATATATATATATATATATATATAATATATATATATATATTATATTATTATATATATATACAAAGTTAACTAAACATGTTCTGCGAATTTCGTCGCTACATCAGCGAGACTCACTCAACACACAAAAGAGGGAAAAAGCAGTAATTTAAGTCAAAACAGATAAACAGGAACAAAAGTGCGAGCAGGTGCTTCCCAACAGGCGCCGTCCGTAAAGACCATTTTCCTAAATAACCATTGTTACCTTTATATCTACACTCGTTGCTATATATTCATTAATTTTCCTACACTCAGCCAAGACCACACACTCTCCGCCAGGGTCACTCGTCCGACCACAAAATACACATGTCCGTCTTTTAAAAGCTGTACACCCTCTCGGTCGCCATGTTGGTGCTCCCTCGTTGAATTAGCGAGTGGGCTCTGTTAATCCCTCTCTGACAACCAACAAACACTTGTAAATTAGAGGGTAACCTGATTATATTTAGAACAACAACAATAGTTCTGGCTGAGAACTTTTCCAAGATTGATGTGGCTTCTGGAGCTTGAACTCGTGGAGCGCGACCTTGCCACGCAGCGTTTTTGTAAGCGTTCGAGAGCGAGGCGGATTAAGAGATTTTCGTGACGTCACGGCGGATGGACAAACGGTGGCAGCTTTTGGGAGATAAGGGCAGGAAGAAAGATAAGGTGGTTGCGACCACACGCGCGTCCATGCGGTTGCCATGTACACACACACACACAACACACACACACCACACACACACACATACACACCACACACACACACACACACACACACACACACACAACACACACCGCACACACACACACACACACACACGACACACGCACACACACACGCACACAATGCGTCACACACGGACACCCCAACACAAATATATCATAAATGATTTATAGAATCTTCCTCTCCTCTCTCTCCCTCTCCCCCTCTCTCTCCTCTCCTCCTCTTCCTCCTCTCCTCTCCTCTTCTTCTCCTCTCTCTCTCCTCCCTTCTCCCTCCCTGCCCTCTCTCTCCTCCTCTCTCCCTCTCCCTCTAACTCTCTCTCCTCCTCCTTCCGTCTCCTCCTCTCTCTCCTCCTAACCTCCTCCCTCCCCTCTCTCCCTCTCTCTAACACTCCCCCCCTAATCCCCCCCTCACAATCCCCAATCCCCCCCCCACCCCTCACTTACCTCAACCCTCGCGCACACAAGACTGTTGATATCAATGTCATCATTATTCAGACTGTTATAATAAGTCACGTGATACAAAAATTACAGGGTGTGGTACGACCGCTTTGTGGATCGGCCTGAGTGTACTTAATTCTCTCTTTAATAACGGGGGGGGGGTTGATGTTTTGTGGGGGGAGGGGAGGGGGGAGGGGAGAGTGGGAGGGGAGGGGGAGGGGAAGGAAGGGGGAGGGGAAGGAGGGAGGGGGGGAGGGGAGGAGGGGAGGGGGGGAAGGGAAGGGGAAGGAGAGGTGGAAGTAGTGGAGGGGAGGGAGAAGGAAGGAGGGGGAGGGGGAAGATGGGAGGGGGAGGGGAAGGGGGAAAGTGTAAGGGAGAGGAGGAGCGAGAAAAGGGGGGGGGAATGAGGAAGGGGACGAGGAATGGTAAGGGTTGGTAGAGGAGGAAGAAGAAGAAGAAGAAGGAAAAAAAGAGGAAGAGAAGGATTATGAAAAAGAAAAATGAGAGGACTAGGGACAAAAAATAGAAAGAGGAGATGGAGAAGGAAAAGAAGGAGAAAGGAAAGAAGAGAAGTTGGAATAGGAGAAAAAGAAAGAGAAGGACAAGGAGATGGAGAAAGCAGAGAATAAATAGGAAGAGGAAAATGAGAAGATGAAGATGTGAGAAATGGACGAAAGGAAGAGCAAGAAAGAGTGAAGGAAGTAGATATTATGGAGCGAAGAGAGAGAAGGAGATGAAGAAGAGGATAGGAAGGGAGGAGGAAAAAAGAAGGAAGAGGAGTAGGAAGAAGGAAGGAGAGATCGGAAAGATGATGATGGGATGATGATAATGATGATAATAGTGATGATGATGACGATGGTGATGATGACGATAATGATGATGATGATGATGACAATGGTGGTGATGCCGATAATGATGATAGTGATGATGATAATAATGATGATGATAGTGATGATTATGACGATGGTGATGATGATTATGATGGTGATGATAATGATGATGATGATTATGACAATGGTGGTGATGACAATAATGATGATAATGATGATGATTGTGGTAATTATGACGATGGGGATGATGACGATAATGATGATGGTGGTGACGATAATGATGATGACAGCAACAACAGCAACAAAGAAGAAGGCCAAGGAAAATAAAGATAATTTCCGAACAGGAGACAAAGAAGACAGATGTGACGTTTCAAAGAACTTGTCTCAATCTTCGGTCTCTTGTCTTCCTCTCTCCTTCTCTCTCGTTAAGTCCTCTCGTATCCTGTCTTTTGTCCGAATATGCGAGCTGTTCCGGACTTCAAATATATCCGGTTGACCCCCTCTCCCCCCTCCCCCACCCTTGTTTTCCTCCTCCCTCCCTTTCCTCCCTCTTCTCTCTTGTTTTCCCTCTCCCCCTTGTTTCCTCCTTCCTCCCTTTCCTTCTTCTCTCTTGTTTTCCCCTCCCCTTCCCTTTCTCTTCCTATTTTTTCTTCGTCTTTTTTCTATCTATGGTATTCTTTCCAGCGATTTGCTTTCCCCCTATTTAGCTTGACCTTTTCTCTTCCCTTATTTATCTTGGTTTTCTCCCATTCGCCTTCTCCTTCTATCTATCTATCTTCCCTTTACCTGTTCCCCATTTGTCTTGGCCCTCTCCTATTTCCCTCCTCTTCCCCTGTTTATCGTGGCCTTTCCTCTTCCTCGTTTATCTTGGCCCACCCTATCCCCCTTTCCTATCTATTATGGCTTTCCCTTAACATTCAGATTGGCCTCTTCTCGTCCTCTCCTCTCCTCCTTTATCTTGGCCCTCCTCTCCCCCATCTATCTTGTATCTTGGTACCTTCCTATTCCTCTCCCTCTAAATGTCTCACTTTTATTTCTTCCTCTTCCTCTTCTTTTTCTCCTCCTCTTCCTCCTCTCTTCCTCCTTCCTCTTCCTCTTCTCCTCCTTCTCCCTCCCTCCTTCTCTCTCTCCCTCCTCTCTGTCCTCCTCCATCCTCTTCCCTCCTCCCTCCTCCCTCGTCCCTCCATCCTCCTTCCTCCCTCCCTCTCTCTCTTGTCTCCTCCTCCTCCTCCTCCCATCCTTCCCCTCTCCTCCCTCTCCTCCTTCTCCTCCTCCTCTTGTCCCCTCTCCTCCTCTCTGTCCCTCTCCCATTCATCGCCACTCGCTCTCTCCAAGAACAACAACGACAATTAAGGAAGCATTATTTTTCGTGGCGGCGATTTTCTTAAAGTGATATTCTCTCTTCCGTTTTGCTTTGTCCTTTGTCTGGACACATATTTACTATTTTCATTCATCTACTTTTAGAATACATAAATACGGGACATAAAACATACATAAGCACAGCAAACATACACAACACACACACACACACACACACACACCACACACACACACATATAATATATATATATATAATATATATATATACATAATACATACATACATATATATATATATATATATATATATATATATATTATATATATATATATATATATATATATGCAAACAAATATAATTTAATTTAGTTAATTCAAACAAAATAATGGCAGCAAAACGGTAAACTAGTATACTAGTAATAGTATAGTACCCCCTCCCCTATTACTCCTCTCCCCCCTATTCCTTAATACCCCCACCCCCTCCTCCAGCATTGACGGAGGAAAGAGGAGGGTAGTCAGCACTCACTTCCTCCTCCTCCCTATCATCAGAATTTCCCTTCCCCATCACAACCCCCCCTTCTCCCCAAACCCTCCACCTTCGCTTCTCCGGTCACCCTCACTGCCCTGCCACCTCCCCCTACCTCACACCCGTCCTCCACCCCACCGTTCCTCCCTTCCCCCATTCCCTTCCTCCCCCTACACCCCCCTATCCTCTCCCCCCACCCAAACTCACCTTCCTTCTCCCACTTCACCACCACTTCCTCCCTCCCTCCTCCCTACCCCCCCTATCTCCTCCTCTACACCACCCCACCCCTTCCTCCTCCCTACACACACCCACCCTCTCCACCCCCCTCACCCCCACCCTCCCCCTACCACCCCACCCCTTCCTCCTCCTCCCTACCCACCACCCACCCTTCCTCCTCCTCCCCTCCCCCTGCCCGCCAGGGCTGCGGTCGTGGCGCCTGCCATAGTACAGACACGAAAATGGCTCCCGGTCTTTTGAACTAAAATCTAGGCATTTGCATGATCGTTTGGCTCTGCCGGAAACCAGGGGGCGAGCGTGGCGACCTACCCTGCCCACCCTGTACTCCCACCCCCTCTCCTGTGTTCCCTTACCCCCTACCCCTGTACACATTACCCCTTACCCTCTCCCTTATCCCTATTTGTATTCCTCTCTCCCCATTCCGACTTGCCTGTCTTACTATGACTTACGTTTATCCCTCCCTTTGCTCTCGTGGCCTCCTATATCTAACTTCGCCCTTTTCCCTTCTCCCACATTCCCCTTCGCTCCCTTACCTTCCTCACTCTTTTCCCTTCACATCTCCCCTTTCCCCCCTTCCTTTCTCGTCCTCTTTCCCTTCCTCTTCCTCTCTCCTTTTACCCACATCACCCTCTTTTCCTCCTCCCCCCACCCCTTCCCCTTGTCAGCCATTCATAGAGATGATTATATATGACTTGTGACTGAGGACATGCCGCCAGCAAGCACTGTCTTCAAACACTGTCTTTCACAGTCAAGGGCAAAATGGTTGCGAACTCTTCTACTTTTTTTCTATTTCTTTTCTACTTTTATGTTTACTCTCATTTCCCTTTTCTTCTTTTCTTCTCTTCTGATTTATTTTCTTTTTTTTTCTGGAGGGTTTGATGCTTTGCTGAAAGAGAGAGAGAGAGAGAGAGAGAGAGGAGAGAGAGAGAGAGAGAGAGAGAGAGAGAGAGAGAGAGAGAGAGAGAGAGAGAGAGAGAGAGAGACTGAGAGACAAATAGAGAGAAAGAGAGGGAGAAAAGAGAGAGAGAGAGAGAGAAGAGAAAGACAAAAAAGAGATGATAAGATGCAAATTACACGCAAAAGGGAGAACATCAGAATAAATGAAACAGGAAAGTTGAGAAAAGTGAAAGGGAAAAAATCCCGGAAATATAGAGAGTTTTATGAGAAAACACGCACGCACATACATTCAGGTGTGCGGGGTGTGTGAGCCTGTGTGTGCGAGAAGTGTGAGTGTGAGTGTGTGTGAGAGGGAGAGTGAGAAGGAGGGAGGGAGAGGGAGAGAGAGAGAATGAGTGAATGAGACTGAGATTGAGAAAGTGAGTGAGAGACTGAGTGCAAGAGAGAGTAGATAGATGAGTAGAGAGAGAGAGAGAAGAGAGAGAGAGAGAGAGAGAGAGAGAGAGAGAGAGAGAGAGAGAGAGAGAGAGAGAGAGGAGAGAGAGAGAGAGAGAGAGAGAGAGAGAGAGAGAGAGAGAGAGAGAGAGGAGAGAGAGAGAGAGAAGAGAGAGAGAGAGAGAGAGAGGAGAGAGGGAGAAGAGAGAAGAGAGATGAGAGAGAGAGAGAGGAGAGAGAGAGAGAAAGAGGAGAGAAAGAGAGAGGGAGAGAGAGAGAGAGAGGGAGGACAGAGCGAGAAGAAGGAGAGAGAGGGAGAGAGACAGAGCGAGAGAGAGTGAGAGAGACGATCCCAAAGCCACTGAGGGCGTGAAACTGCCTTTACCTCCGCCTTGGAGAGCATGTCTTTGGCATTGCTGGTTAGTTAATTTGTTCGTTAGTTAGTTGGTGAGCAGGATAACTCAAAAAAGTTGTGAAGAGATTTTTTATGGACTTCATTTTACCAGCGGACTGTCGATAACTCAAAAAAGTTATTAAGATATTTTTTATTGATTTTATTTTACCAGAGGACTGTCGATAACTCAAAAAAGTTATTAAGATATTTTTTATTGATTTTATTTTACCAGAGGACTGTCGATAACTCAAAAAAGTTATTAAGATATTTTTTATTGATTTTATTTTACCAGAGGACTGTCTCTGGACCAATTTCGACGCCATTAAATGTGTGATTCGAATCCACGAACTTTTTTAAATGATTATTTTAGCATTACGAAATAAGGGAAAATAACCCTACCAGTGGCCTTGAGAAAGAGGTGATTATTTTAATGTAATTCTTCAAGTGTGATTTTTTTTTTTTTATTGCATCATTGACCCTATTCCATCATCATTATCAATATCATTATTATCATCATTATTAACCGAGAATTCACATCCCTTCTATAAGATTTTATCGGATTTTTATCAACTTTATCAGTTCTTTGACCCTCAATTCAATGACATTTGATGTAAGTCGATCGTCTACAAGTCAGTTGTCTAGATGCTTTTTTTACTGCAATTTGTAGACTTTAGAATAGATTGCCTTATCTTTATCAGTGTCGACCTGTCTATCTACCTATCTATAAGTCTATCTACATGTCTATATATCTATCCCTCTCTTTAGCTATCTATATTTGTATCTACATCTTTATTAACTAATCTATCTATCTGTGTCATTATTCATGTATTTAGATATCTATCTGTCTGCCTATCTACCCCCCCCTCCCTTCCTCTCCCTCTTTCTCTGTAATTAATCTGTTTATCTATCTATCTATCTCTCCATTTACCAACATCTGCCTCTCTCAATCTATCTACCAGCTTATCTACCTATTTATCTCTCTATTCTGTGTGTCTTCTTTTGTTTGCTACTGTGGTCGGTCTGTATTTTTGATTCTTAAAACAAACAAACAAACAAAAAATCACATATCTAGACATGATTATTATTATAGGATGTCATAATCAATCACATGGCTATGATGTGATAATAATGAAGAATTGGAGAATAAGAAAGGAAAAATAGATAAAAAGTAAAGAAAAATGAAATGATTGAAAAGAAACGAGAAAAAAAGTAAAAAAAAATATGATGATTTATATCTAAGACAAAAAAAAGAGAAAATGAACTATAGAAACAGAAAGAGGAAACTGCAAAAAGGAGGAAAAAAAAGAGACTCTTCTTCCTCTAAAAAGAGAAGAGAGATACGAAAAGAAATGCGAGAAAGGGAAGAAAAAAGAAAGACTTCTTATAAAAAAAGAAAAAAAAAAGAGAGATACGAAAAAGCGAAGAAAAGAAGGAAAAAAAAGACTTCTTCTTCTTCTTAAAAAAAAGAAAAAAATTATAGAAACGACAAAAAAAAGAAGAAATCTTCTGAAAAAAAAAAGAGGATATCGAAAAGAGCAATCGGAAGAAAAAGGAAAAAAAAGAAAAAAAAAAAGGAAAAAAAAAAAGAAAATCTTCTTCTTCTTACGAGAAAGAAGGAAAAAAAAAAGATCGAAACATGCGAGAAAAGAAGGAAAAAAGAAAGACTTCTTCTTCTAAAAAAAAGAAAAAAAAAAGAGAGATACGAAAGAAATGCGAGAAAAGAAGGAAAAAGAAAGAAAAGAAAAAAAAAGAATACGAAAAGAAAAGCGAGAAAAGAAGGAAAAAAGAAAGACTTCTTCTTCTTCTTAAAAAAAAAGAAAAAAAAAAAAAAGAGAGATACGAAAAGAAATGCGAGAAAAAGAAGGAAAAAAGACTTCTTAAAAAAAAAAAAAAAGAAAAAAAAAAAAAAGAACGAAAAGAAATGCGAGAAAAGAAGAAAAAGAAAGACTTCTTCTTCTTCTTAAAAAAAAGAAAAAGAAAGAAAAAAAAGAATACGAAAGAAATGGGCCGAGATAAGGGGAGCCTCTGTCGTTGCATCAGATAGAACCCAGACACGAGTGAAGTCCTCCCCCAACCCCCCCCCTTGCCTCCCCCCCTTACCTACCACTTCCGGCCCCCCCCTTCCCCCTCTTCCCCCCCCTTACAACACCTACCCCCCACCCCTTCCCCCCTCTTCAACACCCCCATCCCCCCCCCTCTATAACCCCTCCTCCCCCCCCTTCCCCATACAAGCCCCCCCATTCCCCCCTCTATAACCTCCTCCCCCATCCCTCCCTTCCCCCCACCCCCTCCTCCCCCCACCCCTCCCCCTCTATTCCCCTCACCTCTCGCCTCCCCCTCCCCCCCCTTACAACCCCCACCCCCGCCCCCTAACGTAACACTCGGGTCACAGACAATAAACACTACTACACAACGCGTAAAAATCGTGAGATTGTGATCCTGATATAAGGAACTTGAGAGGGGAGGAGGGGGAGGGAGGGAGGAGGGGAGGGAGGGGAAGGGGAAGGAGAAGGGAGGGAGGGAGGAAGGGGAGGAGGAAGGGAGGAGGGAGAAGGGGGGGGGAGAGGAGTTGAAAGAGGAGGAGGGAGAGGGAATGCCAGGTAGGGGAGGGAAGAGGGGAGGGAAGGGAGGGAGAGGAGGAAGAGGAAGAAGGAGGGAGGGGAGAGAGAAAATAGCAGGGTAGAAGGGGAAGAGAGGGCGAAGGGAAGAAGGAAGGGAGGGAGAAGGAGAGAGGATGAATAACCGGGAAGGAGGAGAAGGGAGAAGAGAGAGGAGGAGGAGAAGACAAGAAAATACCTGGAGGAGGAGAGATGAGGATTTATTAGAAGAAATAAAGGAATAAGGGGAGAGAGGAGAGGGGAAAAATACAGGGAGAATAGGAAGAGGGGAATAAGGAGAGGAAGAGGGAAGGCAGTAGACGAGATTTTAGGGAGGGAAGTGAAAGAGAAGAAGAAGAGAGGAAGAACCGGGAATTAGAAGGGGAGGAAAGGGGGGGGGGGTAAAGGGGAAGGGGGAAGCGATAAGAACAGTGAGGGGTGAGGGGGGGGGAAGGGGGATGCGAAGAGCAGGTGAAAACACTCATATCTCAACAAAAATGGCAGATAAGGTCACATCTGGTAGTTACTGGTAATTGTTTTTTTTTTTCTATTTTTTCTCCTTATCATTGCACTTTTTCTTTATTTTCTTTCTCTTTATTATTGTATTTATCCTTTGCGTGTATGATAGTAGTCATAGATTTAGAGCATTGATAATAGGGTGGGTGGGTGATAGGCCTAGATAAAAAATAAAATAGAATCTTTAAAAAGAAATAAAGAAGAAAAATAAGAAACAGGGTAGAGGAGAGAAACGAAAAAAACGGCAACGAAGTAAAATGCAGAAAAGGTTTGAACAGATTGGCCAAGAAAACGTAAGGAAAAGAAGCATAACAATTCACAAGATCATAAACTTTGTCGAAATCACGTTTTCTATTTCCTTCTCGAGGCGTGTTGGAAGGGGTGTCATTTTTATTTCCATTTTTCTTTTTTTTTCTTTTTTTTTGCGAATTTGTAGCTTAAGTCTACCGAATTTTTATTTCTTTATTTTTCTTTTAGTGTCGTCACCCAACATCTCGAATCTTCAAAGAGATTGCCGAAGGAATGTTGAAATATTCTTTTTCTTTTTATAATATCATTACGCAAATCTTCCCGTTTTCTTCGAATCTTCTCCTACAGAAAAAAAAAACATAAAAAAAATAATATATATAAGGTATTCCTCTTCACTGTATTATCGGCATACTTCACTCAATACCCAGGGCTTCGAAGCGGAT
>NW_020871864.1:67723-70223 GCF_003789085.1 Penaeus vannamei
TATCCTGAGATCAGACAAATTACAAATAATATCTTCCTCAAATTTTGACACATAGTTACCATGACCTCAGAGGAACCTTAGTCACCTGCAGCCTAAGCCTCCCTATTGCCCAGGCCTAACGTAGTGGACCTGCCGAGAATAGGAAAGAAAGGAGAAGTATATAAAGAAGTATATTATCATAACCCTTACCATTCTCATCATCAACATCATCATCACCCTCATTATTATCCTTATCATCATCATGATTACTATATTATTCTGCTAGTGTTTCGCCCGTTCTTTTGCACGCTATGCCTTCATCTTCATAGGAGTGCAAGGCAATTGCACGGTATTGCAATAATCAATCGCTTTGTGAATATGTCTTATATATACTTTTCCGAGAGGACTAGGATTTGCAGAGGAATGAAAGAGGATTTGGGGGAATAAGGATAAGGAGGGTGTGGGGGTGGGGTTGGGGGTTAGACGAAAGGGGGGGTAAGAGGGAGGGGCTTGAATAGACATGTAGGGGGATGGGTAAGGGGGAAGAGAGGGACAGGGAGAGGGGTTAAGAGAGAAGAGAGGGAAAGGGAGAGGGGGTTGAGGGAGAAGAGAGGGGAAGGAGAGGGGTTGAGGAGAAGAGAAGGTGGAGGAGGGACGGGAGGCTTGGAAGAAAGAGGGGGGGAAATAGGAAGGGTTAAATGAGGGGGGGGGGAAGTGAATTTAAAGAAGATAGAGGAATGAAAGGGAGTGGTACAATTTAGAAAGGAAAGGTAGAAGGAGGAAGGAAGAGAGGAGGCGAGAAGTGAGAGGGTGAAAGAGGGAGAGAGGAAAGGAAAAGAAGAGGATATTACTTTTTCTTTACACGGGTCCCGCTTTTTGTTATTTTTATCATTATTATTCTCATCATGTATAAGCAATAGTAATGGTTATTCCTTACTGCGATTATTGTTATCATCATATCATGATCATTATTATCATTATCACGATAACCATCATTTCATAATTATATTGTCATTATCACGATAACCATCATTTCATAATTATATTGTCATTATCACGATTATCATCATTCCATAATTATATTGTCATTATCACGATTATCATCATTCCATAATCATTATTCTCATTATCACGATTATAATTTCATATTCATTATTCTCATTATCACGATTATCATAATTTCATAATCATTATTCTCATTATCACGATTATCATAATTTCATATTCATTATTCTCATTATCGCGGTTATCATCATATCATAATCATTATTCTCATTATCACGATTATCATCATATCATAATCATTATCATCATCACGATCATCATTATTATCATTATTCGTATCATACCACAAACTTTTCAAACAATTATTCTCTACATGAAAAACAGAGCTAATAACCCCCGCCCTTTATCGCCAGCGAGTGAAAACCCACAATGAGTCAATTGCGTTCGCGTTTATAATCTAATTTGTCAAATCGGTTTTGCAAAGGGTAGCCATCGGTCGGGTCACGTGACGCGTTCGACCGCAGCCGAATCGGGCAATGCACCGCGAGGTTAGTTTTATTATGCCATTGCGGTTGCATAACAGCGATAATTTATGGGATGGGGGAACGAATATGAACGGTTGGGTGTGTCGAATTATCCGAAGTACCGGACGAATATTTTATTTTCCATTTTGCCGCGCATATCGTGTCTGATTTGATTATTTGTGTAAATCATTAATAATATTCCCGACCCATGAAGCAGCGGCGATGATTTCCGAAGAAAAGAATAATAATACCATGGAAATTAAAGCTATCAATATTCACATGTTTTTTAAGCAGGTAAAACGGTATCGCTATATGTATATTGTTTATTTCTCTGGTAAGTCGCGGCTGCCCTATACATGTGGCCCGGCCCCCGTACCACACGTGCTTTCATCTCACGTGTTGGTATTTTTGCCGCATTCGAAGTCCTCACTCTAGCTGATATCCCTTGCTCTCTCTCTATATAATGTGCATCTATGTATGTATGTTTGTATAGAGATAGATAGATAGATAGATAGATAGATAGATAGATAGATTAGATAGATAGATTAGATAGATAGATAGATAGATAGATAGATAGATAGATAGATAGATAGATAGATAGATAGATAGATAGATAGATAGATAGATAGATAGATAGATAGATCGATAGATAGATATACATATACATATATATATGTGTGTGTGTGTGTGTCGCTACTATATTTCCTCCGTCTCGTAATAATTCATTCTATTTTAGTTCCTGTCGCTCCAGTTGTCAATCTCTCCTCTCTTTCCCTCCTATTATCCCTTTCACAACGAGAACATGAACACATCCAGAAAAAGAATCCTTCCTCCTTGCAACAAACCCTTTTCCCATTTTCCTTGCAAAAGTACTCTAGGTGTGCAAAAGTACTCTAGGTGTGCAAAAGTACTCCAGGTGTGCAAAAGTACTCTAGGTGTTCAAAAGTACTCTAGGTGTACAAAAGTACTCTAGGTGTGCAAAAGTACTAAAG
>NW_020871864.1:77723-87723 GCF_003789085.1 Penaeus vannamei
TATCTAATTAATAGGGACAAAGAAACTCACATTAAAGTTTCGTTTCCCAGGTTTACATACAATAATAATAGCTACAATAAAAACAGAGCAACAACTTACTTATCCTCTCTCCTGCTTCTTCGACTATATATTATCTTTCCCTTCTCTTCCTCCTCTCTTCTCCTTTTTTATTTTTATTTTTTCGCAAGAAAAGCATAAGCAAAATATCAGGCAGGACTACGTGGTTCGCGTAAAATATGAGAGGCTTCTTACCTAAAAAGGTAAGTGGCGACAGATTGCTTTGTGGGATTTCGTTCCCTTTTCAGACGAGTCTCTAACACATAAATAGGAGTGTAATGATAATTTCTTTTACACCTTGTCTTTCAGTCTTTTTCGTTTCCTCTTAGCCCCCACCCTATCCCCTCTCTCTCTTTCTCTCTCTCTTTCTGTCTCTCTCTTTCTCTCTCTCTCTCTCTCTGTCTCTCTCTCTCTCTCTCTCTCTCTCTCTCTCTCTCTCTCTCTCTCTCTCTCTCTCTCTCTCTCTCTCTTTCGTTTTATTACTTTCTCCAAGAAAATACTCGTTCTATGTCAAATCTTACCCGGTGATACCTGTAGTATTAATAATAGTAGTAGTAGTAGTAATAGAAATACTAAAGCAGTAATAGTAATAGTAATAGCATTAATACAAATACCTTCTCATGACTACAGCCTGTTAACACCATTCTTCTTATCCTTGAAGTGGAAATGAGCCCACTTTTATTGGTTAAGAAAACGAAGGCTAGGTGAACCCCTCTTTAACAGCAACAGCACCAGCTTAGCATCATCTGTTTGCGTGCTTGGCAGTCACCTTTGCTGTCCCCTCATCCCTGTAACCCTTTTTTATTATTATTTTCTTTGACTGTACCATTTTATCTTTGTTTTTTTCTTTTAGTTTTACGACCTGCTTAGTTGTCATTCCTTTATTCGGTTACCCAAAAATATCTTTTTTATATTTATTAATTCATTAAGCATTTTATGATCTGACAAACAAGGAAATAAAAACTACTTTTTTCCGCAAATCTCTACTTTGGATTTTTTACTTGTCGAGTCAGCAGAGCGCCCGGCATCACTGGACGCCTCCTTGACATTTTATTGTCCTGAGAGGGAAGAAAGTGTTGGATAAATATATTTTCACTCTTTATAAAAGGTCAGATAGGATGCGGTGCCGGTGGTTTAAATCTAGAAAATATATACAGATTGTGGGATCTCTGGTATTCTTTTGTTTTCGTTTAAATTTTATTTTATTTTTTTTATCTTTTATTTACTTATATATATATATATATATATATATATATATATATATATATATATATATATATATATATATATATATATATATATATATATATATATATATGTACAGGTAATGTACTGCACATTCCAAAACTATAATAATGTGCAAATGTCTTCCGTAACTCTTTTGTATTTTAAATGTCTAAAAAAACCGTAACCCTTTCTGTCGTAGTTCTTAAAATGTCTTTAATTTGCCCGAAGCACATCTTTGTTCGCGTCTATAAACCCCGCAGACGCCGTGGCGATTCACGGGAAGAGGTAAAAAAAGTAACAAAATAACAATCGAGGTGAACAAAAATAAAACAAGAATTGAATATACTTTAGATTCTCAAGTATTTCAAGGAGAAAGATGGATATTCAAGCTGACCCCCCACTTCCTGTTTGCTGTTACGAAAAAGTGCATACTGTATATATTATAATATTCAATTAGGTGTTAGTGAAATAATAATTATCAATATTTGTCTTTCTGTTCTTTGTACCATCAGGAAAATGCTCGATCGCCTTATCCTGAATTACTAATGATTAATTTTGGTTTTTATTCGTCTGAAGAGGTACTCATGAAGGTTTTTCGTTGTTTATTTTCAATTCTTACTGTGGCTGTTTTCATTTTCATGTATATAATTTGATGGTCGTTTGGTAATTATATAACAGAGGTGATGTAACCAATGATGCTGAAAGCGCTGACTTTAACTTTTGGCATCAGTGATAGAAATTGATAAAAATAGTAACATTAAAAAATATGTTTATTGCAAAGATTCTCTTTCTCACTAGAGCAAGCAAGCGCAATCAAACGAACCTTTAACTCAGCATCAGTGATAGAAATTAATAAAAATAGTAACATTCGAAAACATAATTATTGCAAAGACTTTTTTTTCTCTCTAGAGCAACCAAGCGGAGACTATCGAACACCTAAAGTTGTGTGAATGACACGATGCGAATACCGTCGTTGGCTCTAAAATCTCCTCAGCCGTATTGACCCTCCAGCTGTGATCCCCAGCCTAAAGGAGATCCGATACCCTGCTCAGCTGGTCGTCGCCTTTCACACCGGCGGATCAAAAGCTTGTCGCCTCGATTTTAACCCATTTTACTTGCGCCCGCGAATCACCCGCTGAGGCTGTTTCATGTCACCCTTGTTAACACAATTCACTATTTGCGATCATATCATGCGCCAGCGAATCATCAACTGTGGCTGTTTCATCCCACCCTTGCTAACACAATACACTATTTGCGATAATAAACGATATTTGCGAGGTGTTTTGGTGAGATAAAAACACAGTGCGATGAGGGACGGAAAAGGAATAGGAATAAGAGCGAGTATTGCATAAAGCGTGACCGAAGGAAGGTAAGTTGGCCATTAAAAGAAGCTATTCAAGAGACAGGAATGATTAATACCTGGAAGAATGATCATCTAAGAGGGCACTAATTTCAACGTTCAATGGAAGTAACATCCAAGAAATTAATCTTGGGGAAAACGGGTGCTATCACAAAGAACTTTTAATTTCCTTCTTCCTTTGATATCAGCAATGCATATATCCGATAGATTTGAATACATCTTGCAGACTAAGCATGTACCTAACTATTCTCTTTCTTCGTGTGTGCACATATACACAAACACGTTACATACACATAGTCTGTGCCCATCCTGCTTTAGAGATCAATATTTCTCCCAAAACCTCCTTATATTTCGAAAGCTTCCGGGAAATTTTACGTTGCTGACCTGGAGGCCGGTTTTCTCCCTTTAATCCCATCTCGTCCCGCTGCCTTTGATCTCCGCCTCGCCGTCAGCGCCCACACGTGCTCGTCTCTTGGGACACGCCTACCTGCCTCCCTGTGTGTGTGTGTGTGTGTGTGTGTGTGTGTGTGTGTGTGTGTGTGTGTGTGTGGTGTGTGCGTGTGTGTGTGTGTGTGTGTGTGTGTGTGTGTGTGTGTGTGTGTGTGTGAGTGTGAGTGTGAGTGTGAGTGTGAGTGTGTGTGTGTGTTGATATTGCTGTTTTAGATTTCTATCACCACAGTCTTGGAATATAAATTATTGACCCTGACATCCATAATCTATAATCTATCCAAAGATTGAGAACCACGTCTTTATATTAAATGGAAAAAAACGGTATGTTACGAAACACTCATTTCCGACAGGCTCCTCGACGTATGTGTTGTCGCACGCGGTTATACAGAGACAGCGCCAAGATTTTCTCGTGACCGTAAATCCATGGCTCCAAAAAAAGGAAATTTGTAAACCAGTTGTTGCGAAGAACATCCTTAAGACTCTGTGTAAGATCTCTGTGGGTCTGGGCAACTAAAAAGCTTTTACCCTTGTCAAAAGCGACGTTGGAGAAGCAATAGATCCTCACAACCTCCCACAATTTAAAAATTCTGTTTGGAACACTTTTATGACGCCAAATAACACCTTGAACGATCGCTTACGAACTACGCGTACCAACACCTGTTACACACTCACATCTAGTACGGAGAGACACCTTCCATTCCTCGTCCACCTCATGCCATCTATCTACACATTCCTCTGACAAATGACACGAAACCAGCTTGGTATATAAATTTGACACGGAAACTACGACACAATCAGAGTTCGCCCTTCACTGAGCGTGTAGAGGGAAATGAAACAGATGGAAGCATAAATTGTAATACGGAGAGGGAGAGGGTGAGAGACGAGAGAGAGAGAGAGAAAAAAAAGAGAGAGAGAAGAGAGCCGAGGGAGGAGAGGGAGAGAGAGGGAGAGAGGAAGAGAGAAGGAGAAGAGGAGAGAGGGAGAGGGAGAGGGATAGGGAGAGGGAGAAGAAGAGAGAGAAGAAGAGAAATAGAGAGAGAGAGAGAGAGAGAGATAGAAGAGAGAGGAGGATTATCGAGGAGTGGGCGCACGATCGGAGACGTATAGACTGCACACGGACACTAGTGCAATCGGAAGGTTAGAAAAATAAGAAAGATTCCAACGAGTTGTTTAGCTTTGTTGCTCAAGTTATTCCGCGGCGAAGCCATAAAAACCTAGCAGGCAAGGCGGATTTTGATTATCTATTCCTTGCATCTTCGAGAACTTGCATTCAAGCGCGAACTACAGAATAGTCTTATTTTTTATCCTTAATCCTTATTTACAATAGTGGTAAAAGATCTAGGAAGAAAGCGAAAAAATGGAGGAAGTAGAAAAGTAAGTTAGCTGTGGTGGTGCAAAGTGAGTAATTAGTTAATTCCTTTACTCCCTCGCTTTCATAGGCATGTGCAGAGTTGTTGCTGTCGTCTGTTGGTTTCTCGATAAGGTACCTGTGAGTGTTGTCGTGTGTTTTGGTGTGTTGTATGTGTTGCAAGCGCCTGTGTGGTATGTCTGGGTATTGTTATGCCGGGTGTTTGTCTTAGCACATCAAAACGTGTATGTGAGTATTAAGAGAAAACACTTATTTATGCTTTTTATGCTAGGCATGTTCCTCCTTATAATTGGATGATTCTTCTCTAAGTTTGTAATAACATCTAGAACGTTTTTCTTAACTTTCAGAGAGGGAGAGCCAGTCCGTGAAATAAGAAGAGAGATAGAAGAAGTTGTGTGCAGCTTGTGCTTCCGGTTGCGTTCTGTGTGTGCGTGGGAGTGTTGTGTGTGCGTGTGTGCGTGTGTGTGTGTGTGTGCGTGTGTGGTGTGTGTGTGTGTGTGTGTGTCGCTGTTGTGTGTATGCAAATTGTGTGTGCGTACATACACAGACAAATCATATGTATATTTTATTTTATATATTTAGCAGTTGAGAATATATTTCGTTTAACAATCAGAAATCATCGACAGGATGAAAATAGACATAGAGAAAAATGAACAAAAGAGATAAAAAGGAAAAAAACAAGATAATGGAAACTTATCTTCCGTCTCTCCTTTGCCCGGTCTTACCCGAAAAGAAGACCGGATAAGAAAAGTGATGCAAGAAAGTCGTTAGTTTGTTCTCACACTTCTTTCTTTCCATGTTTTCGGCTTCTGGTGGGAGAAGGCAGAAATCGTAGTGAGAAATATAAATAGGAAAGTGGGAACGAAGAAGAATATAAATATGAACTAGTGAGGTACGAAAAGTAAAGAATAAAATGAAGGTCTAGGAAAGGGCAAAAAGTGAGGATGGACTAACACGAAACATGGAATGTACAGGGGAGCGATAAATAAGAGGGTCAGTGAGGCATAAGGAATAGAGTAGGCGGAAACTGAAAGAAGTAACATGACATGGCAATGTTTGGTTGGTTTGGACTCAAACACTTAAATGGACCGAGAGAATCACTTTCTGCACTGCGTTAGTATGTCAAGAGTTATTTTTGAAGGTTTACGATATTGTAAGATATAGAAAATTTCACGAAACTATATGGAGTTAATCGAACCATTAAAAACGACTGTATTATAATGATGATCACTTAATCATTAAATCGAAAACATATATATTAATATAAATATGCCATATACCAATCATTTTCTCTTTTTGCCAATGGTCTCACTCTAAGACACTAACCACTCTCTCAATCTTTAGTCGAGCGTCATACAGGTGATATCGTAAAGCGATAAGACATGAGCACATCCTATACTATAGTTCTAGAGAAAATCAGTATCTAACAGTGATATAAGAAGGTAGCAAATGCTCAGTTGGGAATTTTGTTAGTATAAGTTCGTGAAAATAAATGTACAACTGGAGATCTCGTGAGAACACGGCGATGTCACACGGCGTAGCTTCATTGGTTCTAGATCTTTACAATACGTATGCTATTCTATAGCTAGTCACTAAAATCATCGCTAAATCTTTGTCACTTAAAGTGCATGAGACACGCTATCACGGGACAAACTTAGTATTAACGAGAAGGTGACTAAAGAGATTATATACACAATATCGGTACAGCAGCTACAGCCACTTTTCAAAGCAATCAATATCACTGAAACTTTTTCTTTCTGTTTTTTTTGCGCTTTTGTGTGTGTGTTGTTTTTTTTGTTTTTTTGTGTTGTAGTTTTGTTGTATGTGTGTGTGTTGTTTTTGTTTTTTTTAGCGCGTCCTTGTGTTTCGTTGGTGGTGGTGAAATATGCAAAGTGGTGTCTTTGTCTGGTTAGTGTGCTGGTGTGTGTATGTCAGTGTGATATGAAGGGGTTTGTGGACGATCATCAGTTGGTGTGTGCTCGTGCTTTTGTCTTATAGTGTTCGTGTGCATTGAGACACTTGCCTAGTAGATCAGAGAAGGTGGAGTTTTTGAACCCTCAGGAGGTGATAGAGTGGCAGTGAGTGACGTGTGTCGTGGTGTGTGATGTGCTCGGGTGCGATGTCGGGTGGGTCGTGGGAAATTGTTGTGAGTTTGGAAGATAGGAAATGAGTCCGTTATTTTGGATGTGTAAAATTGACTACGTGGTGTTTGTGAGCTATTTCAATAATGCAAAACACGGAGGCGAAGAAGAGATAGAAGAGAGAGAAGAGATGAGACGCAAGAGAGAGAGGGAATGGCACGCAAGAGCAAAGATAAGGCGTTATGGGTTGTTAAATCATAAATTGCGGAATATAAAAAATCTTACTTTGGTAACAGCCATTTTGTACTACTGTTCAAACAGTTATCTTTACCACCAGAGAGGTATACTATTTTTTTTTTTTTGGCATTTCCGGATAGTTCGTTAAGTGCCAGTAGAACAAAAAAGGAAAAGTCTTAACTCTGACCAGGAAATCCTGTTACAAAAAACAAAAACAAAAAATAACCAACAACAACTTAAAAAAAAAAAAAAACGTTCTGCCTGAAAAACGAAAGAACGTACGAAAAGAAAAGGAACCGATGTATGAGCAAAGTAATCGACTCTACCATTCTTATTAACAAAAGAACAAAACCCTTGCTAACCTTCATTCCTATTTAACTATTCAATATATGAAGTATTCCTCCTCTCAGTGATTGCCGTCCTCACTGAGACTAACCCTCAGGGCCAGTGGTTCACAACCGGTGGTCCACGGGGATTTCATGGGTGGTCCACTGACAGATATGAAAATAAACATGCACATATGTCCCGATAGACCCATAGGTAGATAGACGTGTAATCCAATTTCTCAGTCCTCTAAAATCAATATCTTCATGCATTTCTTTGCTCTATGTCAAACTTATCCCCGTTATGTTTTCGTTCCTTAAAAAATAAAAAAAAGAAAGAAAAATGGTGGTTTTGACGTGTGTACAGGAAAAAAAATCTTGTCTTCATGCATATTCAAGCACACGACCCTAACCTTTCCAAAGCTTGCTGGAAAAAAAAGGTTTTCTCTCTCTTCAGTTAAACCTTTTTTATTGATTTCTCTTTAACTTTTATTTCAATGGTTTTATTTTCGATTTGTATCGACCAAGAGAAAGTGACACATTACCTATGTTCAGAATTTGAATATATATACAATGTAAGAATGTTTAATTTGATATTCTACTTAAGTAAATGAACAAAGAAAAAAAGTTACCAAGCACCATAAAACATAGCATGCAACGAACAGTACTCAAAAGTACCAAATAGCACTGAATGGACAAAAGAGAGAAAAAAAAAAAATCAAATCGTTACATACATTTCTAAAGATATGTAGGGACAAAAATATAATTAATCCACATACAATTCCGTTTCATAATTACGTGAAAAAAGAAAACTATTACAGGACCCATTTCAGCCCAAGCGGCCTGGCCACTGTCCACAAACCACCACAAGCACAACGTTGAGAGGCAGCGGCAACATCACTACAGCGCTCCCGTCTTCTTGCTCGTAACTTACTCTGTTGTGGTCGTGAAAAGTCGCAGCGTCGACGTCTTTCCTTAACGACTCAACTAGGGCTGGCCGCAGTAGGAATTAAAAGCCGTTTTACCAAGCTTTGTTGTATGGTAATCTTCATGGGAAAGGCAAGGTCAGTAGCAACTCGAGGTACCATGGCGTCTAATTCCATTTTTGGAAAAATAAAAGCACATTGGGTTTATTTTGATAACGTCACAAAAGTTACGGTTGCTTTGTGGATATGGTCGATCATTTTGGTTCTTTTCCATTTTTAAAAAGGATGGAAAATAATGATTTTCATGGTTATATTTTCACTGCCAATCATCAAAACAGACGCCTTGACACCTCGAGATGCTACTGATCCTTATTCTCCACCGCGATCGGAGTTTGAGGCCCATCGGTGGCTGAGGCGCAGGAGGCCAATTGTTGGTCCTTTTTCCTTTGGCTGTTTCTTGCATGACACTTTGCTTGCATTTGAATTCGTAGGATTTGGAGTTTCATTTGATAGAAGCATGGATCAGTTAGATAACGAGAATAAGTCTGTAAAAGGATGACCTTGATGGAGTGAAGAGATAAGTCAGAAGTATGAAATTAATTGTGATATTGGAACATGCTCACTTAAGCTATACATATTTGAAAAAAAAGCAATTAAGAATATCTAGAGAACGATTTCCTGCACACATGCATATACTCACTTCCCTACGGTTCTGCTGCAATGAAGATTGATTGATAATGCAACAAAGAGTGGATAATTCAGTCCCATTTATCCTGGAACCAATAATTCAGCCCCATTTATACTGGAACCAACAGTGGATCTTCGTCGCGGCCAACCCCAGCACAGCTCAGGCGGGGATTCCCCTTCCATTAGTGACAATGGCAATAATTACGCTGCGGTGAACAGGGCAAAGCAAGTCTCATTTAGTTTACCTCTGAACTGTTATGTTTAGATATATTATGGCTCATAACAAAGCATAAAGGTTATTATTGTCTTGTCTTCGTGTTTTTTGTTTGATATTTTCCTCTTCTATATAATGATACGTGTGTGGTGTGTGTGTGTGTGTGTTGTGTGTGTTGTGTGTGTGTGTGTGTGTGTGTGGTGTGTGTGTATGTTGTGTATGTGTAAAATGTATATATTTGAAGGTATATAAATATACAAACACACACACACACACACATATATATATATATATATATATATATATATATATATATATACATATACATATGTAATATATGTAATCCGAACTGAATATTCTCGGGATCACGCAGAGAGCCTGACGCAAGCACACCTGACCTCATCTGCAACATGAGCAACAGCTGGAGCCGAACGTCGAGGAGTATATATTAGATGCAAGCAGGGAAAGCGACCGAGGAAGAGGAGGAAGAGGAGGAGGAGGAGGATGATCACAGAATTGATGGAACATTTACATAAATCGCTGGACATGATTGCGAGTGACAAGGCGAGTAGCGAGAAAATACACGTTATGGGAGTGATATTCACAGAGGCGAAGACGTATAGGAAAAGATTCGGGTAAGTGAAAGGATAATAGGTAAATTACAATAAAAAAACAGGCATATTATTACACGGAGAGCTAAAATACGTGAAAGAAAGGAAATACTTGCAACAAAAAATATATGCCAAGTGCGATTCTTCTATCTGAGCAATCACTCCAGTTGTACCATATCTGTCTCCATCTTCCGTATGTGAGAGCGGGAGAGCAAAGGTAATTTTATCACACTTTTTTTATCACGTTCTTGGATTTCCTTTAGAGCTCTTCCATAACCCAAACACGGATGACCCTGGCCGGTCTGGGATCCGTCGCTTCTTCTTCTTGATTGGTCTTGTTAGCATGAAGTCAGAGCTAGATTTTATTTGCATGTGTGTATGTGTTGTTTCTGTCTCTTGCCTTTATCTCTTTTGTGACATTGCCTGTTTACCTCGATCTCAAACTCGATGTTATCGGT
>NW_020871864.1:92723-97723 GCF_003789085.1 Penaeus vannamei
CTTACTTCCCTCCCGACCTCGACGAGAGCAGAGCAGAGCAGTGAGAGCAGCCTAGCCAGCGTGCAGTCGTGTTGAGGAGGAACCGGTGACGCTCTGGATGGCCGCCATGACAGTTGCTCTGAGCTGGGTGTTCATTCAAGATGAGTTGATTTCCTCTTAGTTTTTGATGTAGAATTTGTGTTATTATGATGGACCATGAAGCATTTGGCTCATCTCTTGGTGTTAAAGGAATCTATATTTATTTATGTAGCATGGAAACGTTGGTATTAGTGATAGGATTACGGTTCTGGGTACTCTCACTAATGTCTGTAGTGTTTTTTTTTTTTTTTTTTTTTTTTTTTTATAACCCAAGAGGATAATTCATAGTATGGTAGATAATTATTATGTATTTTTTATGACCTTTTTGTTTGTTACTTTTTTCCCCGTAGTTACTAGTTTGTCTCCCCCTGTACCCTTTCACTGGAAAATAAGGACGGTAATTAAATTATTTGATACAATAAATCTAAGGTTTTGTCAATTTACAAGTTTGTGATACTATCGTTTAAATAGCATACGTAGTAACCTCAAGTAGGGCGCTACACACACACACACACACACCACACACACACACACACACACACACACACACACACACACACACACACACACACACACACACACACAACACACACACACACACACACACACATACACAGAGAGAGAGAGAGAGAGAGAGAGAGAGAGAGAGAGAGAGAGGAGAAGAAAGAGAAGAGAGAGAGAGAGAAGAGAGAGAAAGAGAGAAGAGAGAGGAGACAGAGACAGACAGACAGAGACAGACACTCCTAACCATGCCTCAGAATCACCCAAGGAGCGAAGGCCAAACCGCCCACACGAAGCCCTTCCCCGCCAGCGAGTCCCGCCCGCAACCCGAGCGGCGCCCCGTGGCTCCCGAGGGAACGCCGGGAGCGACGAGCGGCCGACGGGAATCACGAGCCAATTCCCGAAGACGACCACCTGAGGGCGTGGCCGGGAAGGTCAAGAGGGCGGGAGGGAATGCAGGAAGTGGTCATGGCCGTGAATATCAGTTGCTGTTATGAATATAGAATTGGGAAATACTGTAATGAGAGTGAGAAGTTAACTGAAGTTGAGGGTAGATTTTAATGGATCAATTGAAAGGTATTTCTACTACTGCTAATGATAACAATAATGATAAGGTAAATATTAAGGATATTTTTGTATACAATGATATACATACATACTATATATATATATATATATATATATATATATATATATATACATATATATATATATAGATAGATATAGATAGATAGATAGATAGATAGATAGACAGATATAGATATATATGCACACACACACACACACACACACACACACACACACACACACACACACACACACACACACACACACACACACACACACACACACACACACACACACACACGCATATATAAATGCAACAATATCGATACTGATACTACTGATACAACATCAGTAAGTTTTATAACGATAACAGTAAAAGACATGATAATAATAATAACTAGAGCAACAAAAACGTAACGACAACAGCAAGACAATAATGAATAATTTGTAATAGTAATAACAAAGATACAGCATACCAGCAACAATAATGATATTAATAACAATGACATTAGAAATCATAACAGTAGTAATAAAGATAACCACAATCATCGCCATCATGGTAAGAGTGATAATAATGAAATATAATAATGATAATGCGAAATTATCTTCATTGAAAAAAGCCTTACCCATAATTCCAGACTTAAAGTAATTTTTTCATCAGTATCCATTCACTTCAGACCTCATTAGCAGGCGAGTTCTCGTGGGACTGAAAGGGATTGAGAGCGGATATTTGCAGCGACTGTGTTAATTCCCTCTAGAGCACGTTTTCGTTATAATGTTTCTTTTCGTATGGAAAAAAATTATACGTAAAGTAAGATTTGTTGTGTTATAGAGGTAAAAAGGTAGGTTTTACTTTGTTAATTTAGGTTCTTCGTACTCGAAAACCCATAGCTATGTGGTTGTATATCTGAGTGTGATCATATTTGTCACCTTTTTACTGTGCAAAACGAATTCGTATGATATAGACTGCAAAAGGGAAAAGATGCTTAGCAAGATTCAGGCTCTTGGGCTAGAAACTGCTCGTGTAAATTTCCAGGGAATTCCACTTTTATTTACATCAATTATATCTGTAGGATCGTAATGAACTCGTACCGTTCGACATATATTTTTTCTTTACTTTATTTCCACTACAAGACAACTCTTACCGTTTGACTTTCTTTCCATTATGTCCACTACAAGACCACAGTGAGAACCTACCCAGCCTAGCAGATGCAGTTGATAATGATAATGTTTATATTAAAGATAATAATAGTAGTAGTAGTAGTGATGATGATAATTATTATTACAATAATAATGATGATCATATTAATAATAAGAGTAATGATGATTATGATAATGATGATACTAGAGCACTGATCAATCGCCGCTATTGAATTTCAGGAAGAGCTTCTCGTCTGCTAATTAATATTCACTGAGACCTTGAATACATCCATAACTTCCTCTATGATATCGCTTTGATTAAATGTATATAATTCACTCGAGTCTTACTGCTCTGGTATTATAATATGCAGATTTTTTTTTTTAATAGATGATCATTGATGGACACAAATCTGATGACGATCAATATTTAATTATTCAAGAATTAACGATTCTGATAATTACAAACATAATAGTCATACTCCCAAGTACATTAGAGCAGAGAGTATAAGGAACTAATCCTTCAACGTTATTTAATTATGATATCCTACAGACAACCATTAAACGGATTTATTTTATATTATACACAAATAAATATCAACCAATTCAGAAAATATACTTCACGCTGACTTTATCAAATCTGGGGTACATAGGGGTTTCTCAGACATCGTCAATATTTACGTGAAAATAATAAATACAAGTAGTAGCGAATCTCCTCAATTAAAAGTGCAAAACGTACATAAAGTGGCAGCTCCTCGTACATATCAGGAGACTTAATTAATCAGACCTAATTAATCTCACGACTTCCTCCGCATCAACTCAGAGCCCAATGGATCCCCGGAGGAACAGGAAATCATTAGCAAAATGTAAATGACGATCAGAATTATTTTACGTAAGCAAATAAACGCTCATTTGGTTAAAATTAATGATATCCACAAAGGACGCATTTCGTTCTGATTATGCAAGAGTAACTATATCACTTTTATTTATCTATTTTTTCTCTTTCTCTCTCTCTCTCTTTCTTTCTTTCTCTTTCTCTTTCTCTCTCTCTCTCTCTTTCTCTCTCTCTCTCTCTCTCTCGTTATGATTTTTTTTCCATTATCGTATTTCATTATCATCAAGTAATTTGATCAGCAAATCGAAGGCAATTTATCCGAATTTTAAACTCCCTTTCCGCATTATATGCAATTTCTTTCCGCCTCTTCCCTTAAGGCGAGTCCTCGTGGGCGCCACCACCCCCACCCCTCCCACCGCCCCCCCCACAGCATCCCGAGTCTGAACAGCTGAACTTCAGGACACGGATCGCCGCAGCATCTTCAACGGAGGGGATTCCCCGGGGATGAAGGATTTAAGATTAAAGATTTAGTTTCAATTCCATTTGTTACACTGGATATTCTTTGCTGTGACATAGTTTTTTCTTTTGCCTTCTAAATCTCCCCCCCCCCCCCCCCTGTGTTCAAGGAATGGCCGGGGTGACCATTCACTGGCAGCGCGCAGGATCGAACGCAGGTCAGCAAGATTGCAACACCAGCACGTTCACCGCTGCGCTACACAGCAGGAAGGAATCTTGCGAGAAGGGATGGAAAGCCAAGGGATTTTTTTTTTTTTTTTTTTTTTTTTTTTTTTTTTTTTTTTTTTTTTTTTTTTTTTTTTTCTCCCATTGATAGTTTACTTTAGTTTATCTGTCTTTGATGGGCTCGGATTGCCATTTTCTCTCTCTCGTTTTTTCTCTTTCTCTTACTCTCGTTCTCTGTCGCTCTGTATGCATTATTCTCTTTCCTCCCATCCACTTCCCTTTCAATTAATGTCCATTGTGTCCTCTCTCAATCGTGCATGTCTGAGTATGTGAATTTGGATATAAATGATGGATGTAAATTAAATTATATATTAAAAACGAGTGTAGATTGATATGCAGAAAATATTCAAAAAGATTAATTAATTGATTGTATAAGAAGTGATAAAAAGGTTTGATACTAGATAGATAGATACAAAAAACTATTTTTAGAATTTATTCAATCTATCTTTGCACCGTTTACCCTTTTCCCATCCATTGATACCTAACATGGGGATCCAATGGCAACACATGCAATATAGAACTGCATTACAAAAAAAAAAAAAAAAAAATGCACACCCCACCCTCCCCCTCTGCAATCTTCTCGCTTTGAAGATGCAACTTGTACCGTGTGCTTACCTTGCCCTTTCCTCGTCAATGTGAACAGCGGCGCCAAGGAGGTCTAGTGCAGCTGCAATGGAGGGCATTCGTTAGTCCCTGAAGTTCCCTCCCGGAGCTCCTGACCTCGACACTAGTCACTGGAAGGAAGCTGGAGTGCGGGAAATGCTGCAAATGCTGGCAGTGCAGAGGTTATGCTGTTCGTTTGTTTGTTAGCGATTTCAGGGAGAGAGGGAAGGACGGGAAGGAAGAGAGGGAGAGGAGAGGGTGGGAGGGTGGAGGGAGAGAGGAGAGAGGGAGAGGGGGAGGAGGAGAAGGAGAGAGAGAGAGAGAGAGAGGGAGAGAGAGAGAGAGAGGGAGAGAGGAGAGAGAGAGAGAGAGAGAGAGAGAGAGAGAGAGAGAGAGAGAGAGAGAGAGAGAGAGAGAGAGAGAGAGAGAGAGAGAGAGAGAGAGAGAGAAGAGAGGGGACGGGACGGGGGAAAGATAGAGTGGGAGGGAGGGGAAAAATTTATATTTATATGCGTGTGTGTGTATGTCTGTGTGATAC
>NW_020871864.1:107723-111635 GCF_003789085.1 Penaeus vannamei
CATGATGTGCACCAATTATTGGGAACTCTACACAAGTCTGTTTTTATAAAGTAAACAAAAAATTGGAATTTCAAAGGGTGAATGATTCTCCATATGACCATAGTGATATAGTCAAGATGATGCATTTCTTTGCTGTTTACATTAGGTGTTTCTAAGAAACTCACAAGATAAGACTCAAGATATAAGATACCTAAGGTGGAGGATCAGAATCTGAATACCGACATCATTATGGAGTTGAGCATAATTGTTTGGTTGGTTTTATCTTATATGTTTCGAGAGAGAGATAGAGAAAGAGAAAGAGAGAGAGAGAAAAAGAGAAGGAAAGAAAAAGGAAGGAAAGAGAAAGAGAAGGAAAGAGAAAGAGAAAGAGAAAGAGAGACATAGAGAAAGAGAAAGAGAGAGAGAGATAGATAGAATACTGTGATAAAACCACCAAATTATAATCTGCAAGACATTAATCCTTATATAGCGACTGTGCGCATTTCCTCTCCTCGCATTTCACTTGACTAGCGTCCTCAAAGCCTCTCTTTCAGCCTCTGAATATGTGCGGAGTCTTTCTGCCACCTCCGAAAAAGAGGTTTCCCGAAGGAGACTCAACTGGCGGACTCGACTTGGGAGGATCGGCTGTGAAGACGCGCGTGTGACGAGTGACGGCTGATCCACACTGGTTCCGGCACGTCCCCGCTGCATGGCGTCGCGTCACCGTCACCGTCAGCCGTGCTTTGGTATTCACACTTCGTCACGTCACCGTCAGCCTCGGATTCACACTTCATCCCGTCACCGTCACCGTTAGCCTTGTATCCACACTTCATTACGTCACCGTCAGCCGTGCTTAATATTCACACTTCATTACGTCACCATCACCGTCAGCCTTGTATTCACACTTCATTACGTCACCATCACCGTCAGCCTTGTATTCACACTTCATCACGTCACCGCCACAGTATCTTGGTAGTAGTCACGCACTAATCTCAGATTCAAATCCATCTGTGATTTATAACATTTCAAGGGAAAGGAGTGTTTTGATGCACGTAAAACCATATTTACGAGAGAGAGAAAAAATATGGATTTAAGAAATCTTCATTTAACATTTCAAGGGAAAGGTGTGTTTTTGATGCACGTAAAACCATATTTACGAGAGAGAGAAAAAAAAAGATGGATTTAAGAAATCTTCATTTTCATTTTCCACGCTGGAAGGAAATGGAATTCAAGCATCGATGATTGTTTGCTGTGACTCCAAACGAAGCAGAGGAGGCAAACAGACTGGATAGTGGAACTTTTTAATTAGAATCAGTTGAGAAAGGTGTCGCTCACGGAAACTCTTCAAAACGGCTTTAATTTCAATCACACACACACACACACACACACACTCACACACACATACACACACACACGAGCTTTTACAGAGAGAGAGAGAGAGAGAGAGAAGAGAAGAAGGAAGAAGGAAGAGGAAGAGAAGAGGAAGAGGAAGAGGAAGAGAGAGGAGAGAGAGAGAGAGAAAATATAGATAGATAGATAGAAAGAGGGAGGGAGAAATAGATAGACAGATAGAGAGAGAGAGAGAGGAGAGAGGAGAGAGAGAGAGAGAGAGAGAGAGAAAGAGAGAGAGAGAGTTATAATACTGTGATAAAACCACCAAAATAATAATCTGCAGGACATTAACCTTTATATAGCGACTGTGCGCATTTCCTTCTCCTCGCATTTCACTTGACTAGCGTCTCAAAAGCCTCTCTTTCAGCCTATGAATATGTTGCGGAGTCTTTCTGCCCTCCGAAAAAGAGGTTCCCGAAGGAGACTCAACTTGGCCGGTACTCGACTTGGGGAGGACGGCTGTGAAGACGCGCGTGTGACGAGTGGACGGCTGATCCACATGTTCCGGCCGTCCCCGTGCATGGACGTCGCGGTCACCGTCACCGTCAGCCGTGCTTTGGTATTCACACTTCGTCACGTCACCGTGTCAGCCTCGGATTCACCACTTCATCGCCGGTCACCGTCACCGTTAGCCTTGTATCCAAACTTCATTACGTCACCCGTCCAGCCGTGCTTAATATTCACACTTCATTCGTCACCATCCGTAATCCTTGGATTCACACTTCTTAGTCACCATCACGTCAGCCTGTGTATTCACACTTCATCACGTCACCGCCACAGTATCGGTTAGTTTTAGTAGTCACGCACTAATCTTCAGATTCAAATCCATCTGTGGGATTTATAACATTTCAAGGGAAAGGGAGTGTTTTGATGCACGTAAACCATATTTACGAGAGAGAGAAAAATATGGATTTAAGAAATCTTCATTTAACATTTCAAAGGAAAAGGTGTGTGTTTTTGATGCAGTAAAACCATATTTACGAGAGAGAGAAAAAAAAAGATGGATTTTAAGAAATCTTTCATTTTCATTTTCCACGCTGGAAGGAAATGAATTCAAGCATCGATGATTTGTTTGCTGTGACTCCAAACGAAGCAGAGGAGGCAAACAGACTGGATAGTGGAACTTTTTAATTAGAATCAGTTGAGAAAGGTGTCGCTCACGGAAACTCTTCAAAACGGCTTTAATTTCAATCACACACACACACACACACACACTCACACACACATACACACACACACAGGAGAGAGAGAGAGAGGAGAGAGAGGAAGGAGGAAGAGGAAGAGGAAGAGGAAGAGGAAGGAGGAAGAGGAGAAGAGAAGAGGAAGAGAGAGAGAGAGAGAGAGAGAGAGAGAGAATATAGATAGATAGATAGAAGAGGGAGGGAGAATAGATAGACAGATGAGAGAGAGAGAGAGAGAGAGAGAGAGAGAGAGAGAGAGAGAGAGAGAAGAGAACAGAGAGGAGAGAGTTATAATACTGTGATAAAACCACCAAATAATAATCTGCAGGACATTAATCCTTATACAGCGACTGTGCGCATTTCCTCTCCTCGCATTTCACTTGACTAGCGTCCTCAAAGCCTCTCTTTCAGCCTCTGAATATGTGCGGAGTCTCTCTGCCACCACCGCAAAAGAGGTTTCCCGAAGGAGTCTCAACTGGCGGACTCGACTTGGGAGGATCGGCTGTGAAGACGCACGTGTGACGAGTGACGGCTGATCCACACTGGTTCCGACACGTCTCCGCTTCATGGCGTCGCGTCACCGTCACCGTCAGTCGTGTTTTGGTATTTACACTTCGTCACGTCACCGTCAGCTGTGCTTGATATTCACACTTCATCACGTGACCGTCAGCTGTGCTTGATATCCACACTTCATCACGTCACCGTCAGTCGTGCTTTGTATTCACACTTCATCACGTCACCGTCAGCTTTGTCTTGTATTCACACTTCATCACGTCACCGTCACCGTCAGCCTCGGATCCACACTTCATCACGTCACCGTCAGTCGTGCTTTGGTATTCACACTTCGTTACGTCGCCGTCAGCCTCCGATTCATACTTCATCACGTCACCGTCAGCCATGCCTTGATATTCACACCATCACGTCACCGTCAGCCGTGCTTAACATTCACACTTCATTACGTCACCATCACCGTCAGCCTTGATATTCACACTTCATCACGTCACCGTCACAGTGTGTTGGTAGTAGTCACGCACTAATCTCAGATTCAAATTCATCTGTGATTTATAACATTGATGCACGTAAAACCATATGTACGAGAGAGACAGAAAAAAATATGGATCTATGAAATCTTCATTTAACATTTCAAGGGAAAGGAGTGTTTTGATGCACGTAAAACCATATTTACGAAAGAGAGAAAGAAAATGGATTTAAGAAATCTTCATTTTCATTTTCCACGCTGGAAGGAAATGGAATTCAAAGCATCGATGATTGTTTGTGTGACTCTGAAACGCAGAAGAGGAGGCAAACAGACTGGATAGTGGAACTTTTTAATTAGAAATCAATTATAGAAAAGGTGTTC
>NW_020871864.1:112322-129822 GCF_003789085.1 Penaeus vannamei
TATATATATAGATTTTACATTGTAATTGACACACACAGAAATAGGCAGCTAATTACATCCAGTTTATAAATCAACGCATCTCATGCATAATAAGCGGAACCCCAATTAGCAATTTCTCAACGGCTGTTAACGCCACGGCAGCAAGAAGAAGCGACAAAATAAGAAGAAAGCGCGTTGTTGGGAAAGTATGGATTTCGAAGTGATTGATACCCGCCCGGGGGATGTGTTATTATTCCAGAAAATAATTAACAACATAGTTAACTGAGTTTCATGAATTTTGTAGTGGATAGTCCAAAAAAGGAGTATTTCTTAAAAAATAGAGATGGTATCTACCTGTTTCATTTTCCATTTATTCTTGCTTGAGAGAGGTTAGTGTATCATTTGAGAGTTGTTTTTATATAAAATATATTCGTTTAGATATATCATGGTTTGCGAGAGATCCAGACGATGCGAAGGGCGGCGTCAGGTGCAGCTGCCAGGAGACTTAGGCGTCGCATTCTGTGGTTCGTGGCACCGACTCCTCCTCCTCCGACAGAAATACTTGATATGAGGAGGACTTTACTGCTTGAAGGATTCTTGAAAGATATTGTGAAAGGTTTTTAAGCAGGGTGAATATCGGGCATAAATGTTTACACTATAGGAGGATTTTTTTTTTTTTTTTTGTAGGTCCTGTCAGCTGATCAATGAATGATTGCTATCTTTCTATGTTTGTTGATTTCTATTTGTATTAATGTTGCTTTTGTTGTTATTATTGTTGTTATTGTCAGTTTCATTAGCAATATTAGTAACAGTGTCAACATTATTGTATTTATTGTTATTCTTGTCGTGATTATCTTCATTTTACAGATCTAGGATAGAAACACTGTCTTCGTTAACAAAATCCCTGCAAAGGAAAAAATGTAAAAGCCAATTTGGACTTTATTGCTTATCAAAATCCCTCGTACTCTACCTGTACTGTTAAATTTGCCTAAGAATGTTTTATCAAAACGTTAAACTTTCATATATGGCCATTTCTTAAACATCCAATTTACTTGTTAACCATCAAGTTTTTTTTCCAAAAGGTTAAACATTTCTTAAACATCCAATAACAACAGACATTTAAAGAGTAACACGAACCTCAAATTCCGTTTTGGAAGTAAAATGTCAGTAAAAAAACGGATTAAATGCACTCTTCGGATGTTATTCAGTGTTATCCGTCAGAACTTTTTTCCGTCAGTGTAGATCAACTCCCGATGGGGGAGGGACGGAACTCCAGTAAGAGAAAAACAAAAAATTAAAGAATAGATTAAAAGTTTTAATCGAGGGAAACGCCGACTAAAAAGTTGTTCATTTGATGCCAAACTCAGATTAAACTTTTCACGTATTTTCTGTCTTTTAATCTCGCCGTTTTATTATCCTACTGGCCTTCATTTTGCTGTGTGTATATATATATATATATATATTATATATATATATATATATATAATAATTATATGTGTGTGTGTGTGTGTGTGTGTGTGTGTGTGTGTGTGTGTGTGTGTGTGCAATACATATATGTGCATATATATATGTATATAACACACACAACACACACACACACACACACACACACACACACACACACACACACACACCGTAGATATGTTTACAACGTTAAAATTCCTGCCTGATATTCTAATTCAGCGAGTATATATCAATAGCATATCCAGCGCTAACACAATAGCATAATAATAATAATAATAATAATAAATATAACCACAATAATAATAAATAATGATAACGAAAGCTAATAATAATAAATAATAGATAGTAATAAATAATAAAAACGAAAGCTAAATAATAATAAATAATAAATAATAAATAAACGAAGCTATAATAAATAAAATAATAATAAACGAAAGCTAATAATAATAAATAATAAAATAATAATAAAATATATAATAAATAATAAATAAACAAATAATGATAAATGATAATATATGAAAGCTCACCCAACATATATTCGCGAACAACAGAACACCAGTCGCACGTTCCTCTGCCTTCAGAAAGAACAATATATAAAATGCCTAGTTTTAATGTTGTAAAACAAGGGTTGAGGACAGTTTCAAATAAGCGTATGTGATGTATTGTGATCATAATAAACACACACATACATACATAAAACACACACACACACACACACACACACACACACACACACACACACACATATATATATATATATATATATATAGATATATATATATATAATATATATATAATATATATATATATATATATATATATATATATATATATATATATATTCACTCATTCATCGTTCATATACATATACATGTGTGTATGTATGAGTGTATGTGTGTATACAAACAACCACACACACACACACACACACACACACACACACACACACACACACACACACACACACACGCACACGCACACGCACACGCACACGCACACGCACACGCACACACACACACACACATATACATATATAAGGAGAAGAAGTATGATCGCGTACGTATTCCTAGAGTTGTGTCTTATAATATTCCACAACCGAAGCGAGGCATCTCAACAGGGTTCCTCTGACTCCCTCGGGTAGCTCTTCTCCCGCCAGTGGTCGACCGAACAAAGGAACCGAAGAACTCCGAAGGATGATTCTTGCGGCACGCTCTTATGACGCTAGAATGTGCCTTTGTCTCGGAGTGCATTTTTATTCCGTAACCAGTTAAGAACCGTAAAGTGTTTACGGATGTGAGATGAAAGACAGAGAAGGAATATAGACAAAGAACGTTAAAAACACTTTAGTCCTATGTAGGAGGTTTTGTTTTTATTACAAAATTGGTATGGAAATGAATATGTTAATGAATCTATTATTATAATACCGCCAAAATTATTGAAAAACCATCTGATCTTTTATTATAATCGTTATCAATATTGGCATAATAATCATTGTTGTTGTTGTTGTCATTATCATTATTGTTATTGTTAATAATAATATTAATACTAAATTCAATATTATCATTATTATTATCATACTGTTATCATTTTCATAATATTGCTATTTTAATATTAAAATTTTGTGTTTTTATTGTTATTGTATTAGTGTTTCAATAGTCATGATGATCATTATAATCTAATCAACGTAATACTATGCAACAAAATCATTGCCTCTGATAATATGTAATATATCGTATAGACATAAAACAGTGATGCTCTGACCTTAGCTTCAAGTCAAAAGAGCAGCCGATTAGTACAAAGCTGAAAGAGTGTCTCTCTCTCGTATCGCGAAGCAGGGAACGATATATATGTTTTTGTTTATGTGTGTGCGCGCGCGCGCGTGTGTGTGTGTGTGTGTGGTATCGGCAATATGTCGTACATATTGGTCGAACCTGTTGAGAACCTTAAATAACCACTTATTCACACGCACTCCCATACACACACATACTTACACGGCCACACACTATACAGCATAATTCTAACATTTTAATCCCACAAGGTATTCGCCGCTAATGACTTTATTTCGACGCGGCAGAAAATTTTAAGTAATTAATAAACAACACGCCCACACGGACATATTAATATACACTGTATGAATGTATTATGCATGATAATTCACTCATATTCTTTATAACTGCTGTAATTCATGTTTGCAAACGTTCCCATGGTCGAAATATTTTGCCACGCTCTCCCATTTGTCGACATTAATGAATTGGCCAGAGGGAGGTCTGGCGAATAGCATGAGTGCCTGTCCAAATATGGCTCTGAGTGCCACCGCTGGCAAAGGAGCTATGGCGCAAGCTTTTATTATGATCATTTTTATTTATTTATTTATTTATTTACTGAATGTATTTTTTTTAATGTTATTTTTATTTCATATTATTTTTGTTTATTTTTTATTTTCATATTATTTTTTATTTTTTTTTTCTTTATTTTTATTTTATATTATTTTATCTTATTTTATTATTTTTACTTTTTATTTATATTATTTTTTTTCTTATTTCTTTATTTTCATCTATTTTTATTTTATTTTAGTTAATCTCATTTCATTTTATTAGTATTTTTAGCATTACTATCTGAAGAGAGATCAAAGTTCGTACAATTGTTTAGTATCGGGTAATGGTTTCACAGATAACTATCCAATGTTTCTAAATAGTTAAATCATACTGAAGAGTAAGATTTTCCGGATGTATAGTGGGGTTGTGTTGAATTAAGAGTCTTGAGACAGGAAGAAAAAATAAGTCGTCAATTAACTCGAGAAGGTGTTGCTGTTCGGATAGATAAATTTTTGAGGCTCTAAGTTGGCAGCTATTTGAGTTCTTTTCAAATGGGCGAAGTACAGGGACCTCCAACCTCCAAGTGAACGCGGGGATAGAGATTTTGTTACATTAAATAAGATTATACCAATCGCATGCTATCATTATAAATTATGAAGTAAATAGCTGCTTCAAAGAACAACCACAGTATCACCAATTCCTTGTTCTGAATTTATTTATGTTCACTGTATTCTTAAATGCATCACATCTTTTGAACATGCGCACGTGCATTACTTTCTCCATGACATTATTTTACATTATCTCGCGCGTGGAATAAAGACAAACACAAATGAGCGGAAGGGAAACTGGGCAATGAGAGGGAAGCCGCTAAAGGGAAGAATGACAAACGACGGGAAAACCCCAATAAGAGTCCAGAAACAGGGGCGTTACAGAACATTTCACTTCTCATATATTAAGTCACTCAGTGTTTAGTAAATGTACAGCGTGAAGCCAAGCACTTACACATAACAAACGTATGATTATGTATAAGCCAATTTGTCTGTTTCCCATCTGGACAAAGAAAGAGGGAGACAAAAAGTGAGAGAGAGATGGCGAGGGAAAGGGAGAGGCAGAGAGGAATCACCATCCTCAATACAATGACTTTGCTTTTGCTCCCTTCCCAAGAAACAGGTCCTCAAATAACTTCCATTGAGGGAAATTACTTCTGTAAGGAAGAGAAACTATCGAGGAATAAACGAGGGTACATAACGACCTCGTTCTCCCCTAAAAGACGACCTCTAGCGACCTCGTTTTCGCGTTAAGGGTAACTCGAGCACCCTTAATCCGACCCTCTCGCACGGAGCCAATGGGAGAGAGACTGCAAACCTTACCTCGGATTCCAAAAAGACAAAGGAAGTTTTGGTCAGTTGTGAGATATCCTCAGATGGCGTTGTGTGCTCGGGTTATCCGCGTGTCTCAGTTTTGTGAAGGAAAGGAAGAATTGTTAAGAAATGGGAGAGTCAGCGGGAGAAACTCAAAGGCGGTTTCCCCCACTTCAACGACGATCACTCTATCTCCAGATTCTCACTTCTGAAAAGAAAAAGAAAAAAAGAAAAAATATCGGACCCATATTTTCATTATCATTATCCTCATTTCTCACCTTTATTCTCATCACCCTAACCCGTAGTCAGCCCTGTGGAAATGTGAAGTACCTTTACTATATAAAACATGTCTGTAAACCGTATAATATAATTCACATATATATTTCCCACATCTGTTGTAGTTGTAGTTGTAATTGTAACTGATTTATTGTACAATACACAGGGGTGTTTCTCTCACAGTCTCTCGAAGGAGCGACTGTGAGCGAAAAGAAACCTTGTCGCCTTGTCGTGTAAACAGCTCGATATTGACTTTTTACTAAATTTATATCGTGAGGTCCGGTTTCTCACGTGTCCTCCAGTCTTACGAATGAAAGGAGGTGGAGTGAGCATATAAGGAAGATCTTTTATCACGTCTCAATAGCTTTCGTCAACTCAATGTCCATCAATATCGGAAAAGTATTGTCTTTAAGAAGGTACGAATCGACTGGAAAAAGGGCATGTAAATGTGATAGGTGTTATGGACCAAGGGAATATTGCAATGTGGAATAGGAATGGGAAATTTTCATTTTGTATTTATTAAAACATTACTGTTGCCATCACTTTCTCCCTCCTCCCCCTTTTCTTCGTCTTCTTCTTTTTCCTCTTCTTAGTCTAATTCTTTTTCCTCTTCTTCTTTTTCCTCTTCTTTCTTCTCCTCCTCCTCCACCTCCTCTTCACCATCACCACCATCATCACCATCACCACCATTACCATCACCACCATGTCATCCTCCCCCTCCTCTTCATCATCATAACAATCACCATTAAAGGCTATTATATATCCACAAGATTACGAACATAAATATTGCCCCTTAATATCCTAGCGAGGCATTCCGTTTCCTGCCCTTACGTATGTCAGTGTACGCATCAGCTCGGGGGAATTACAGTCACAGAGGAGATTTAACGTCTTTCGGAATTTATGGCGGAAAAATGGCAATGTTGAGAGAGATTGCTATCGCGTTGGTGTCATCGGTAAGGTGGAGAAGGAAGGGCAATTGGTTTGGTGCTGGAAGAGGAAATGTGATGGGAATGGGTTCTGCTTTTTGCACTTCCCTTCAACCTTTTTTATTTTTTATTTTGTTGTTGTTATTGTTGTTATTATATTATTTTTTTTTTTAATTTATATATATATATATATATATATATATATATATATATATTATATAATATATATATTATATTATATATATTACCGGTCTTTTATTGTTTCCCAGTTTCAGTGACGCTAAATGTTTTTAAATGTGACATGTATGTTTATTCAAATTCGTTCATTTGTTTATTTTCTTCTCCTTTTTTCGTCGCTAATGACCATTTTAAATAATCATTTAAATAATCAATTAAATAATCAATCTCATTTTCATTATTATTTTGGTACTTATTGCTTAAGTGATGTTATGTTCATGAAAAAGGAAAAGAGCACAAATTGCCTGTTCGTGACATTAACTCGCATATAGAGACGAGATAATTTAAAATGCGAATAAAAGCCATGCAAAAAAGAAAACAAAGAAAAAAAAGTAAAATAATGGACACGATAAAAATGATGTGATGATAGTTATGATGATGCGATGATTATGGGGGATGGGATTGTGGGATTAGCAGGATGATATTATCATACGTAACAGTACAAGAGGGTAATAAAGGGTACAACAGGCGAAAATGTTCGGACGACACTGGGCTAAGGAATATAACGCACGAGATTGCCTAGGATTAAGACTAGGATTGTTTCAGGTTAATTTAGAAATGACTAGCGACCGTTTCCCAATAACACAGTTACAGCGGCTTGTTTCGGGTTAATTTGCCTCCGGGCCTTGGCAATAATTGTCCAGGCCGAAAGAATTCGAAAAAGTTGGGAATTAAATATCGCCGTCTAACATACCGTTCTCTCGCGGCCATGGCTTCGGCTTCGTCCCAACCCGTCCGAACGAGTTTTCTGCTCACTCACGAGGAAGGAAAAATAAAGTTCTTATCTCTCTTTATCCGGACATCCGCTGTTCTCGAGACTTGGCAGCTGTAAACTCGTTGGGGAAAGGATGTTTGTCTTTCATTTCCGGGTATGTTTTTTTTTTTTTTTTTGTTTTGTTTTTGTTTTTAAGATATTTGGCTGAAATTTATCGATGTTGTTTTCTTTGTTTTATCTTGAGAGTTGATTCAATACTAAGTAAGGCTATCGAGTAGGTTATTATGTTCATTCTAGAGTTGGTTTTCATAAAGATTAGAACTGTATAGATCAACTGTATAGATTTCCTGCCGCTCGATTCTGCATTTGCTGTTCGGGGAGAGGCTATTCACGAGAGAGAGGGAGAGGAGAGAGAGAGAGAGAGAGAGAGAGAGAGAGAGAGAGAGAGAGAGAGAGAGAGAGAGAGAGAGAGAGAGAGAGAGAGAGAGAGAGAGAGAGAGAGAGAGAGAGAGAGAGAGAGAGAGAGAGAGAGAGAGAGAAAGAGAGAGAGAGAGAGAGAGAGAGAGGGGGGGGGGAGGGAGAGAGAGAGAGAGAGGAGGTAGAGAGAGAGAGAGAGAGAGAGAGAGAGAGAGAGAGAGAGAGAGAGAGAGAGAGAGAGAGAGAGAGAGGGAGAGAGAGAGAGAGAGAGAGAGAGAGAAAGACTGCATACAAGTCAACGTGAGAAGTCAGTATGATAATGACCGTTATCATTATCTTCACATTTTATTATAACTGTATCAGTTATGAATAACATCATAGCAAGAACGATTTACATAGATGAACAAATACATTATTAAACAATGACTCAACAAAGGCATACCCTCATGATGATGACTCCTGAATCCACATTTTTTTTAAACTGAAAAACTGTATTGGAATTTTTATACTGCGACGGTAATCAACACACAATTCAGTAAAGGGAGGGAGAAAGAGGTTGGGGTGGGGGTGGGGGTGGGGGGTGTCCAGCTGCGTCCAGCTTTGGGGTTTCAGCACCGATGGTCATGTTTCTCTCTCTCTTTCTCTTTCTCTCTTTCTTTCTTTCTTCTTTCTCTCTCTCTCTCTCTCTCTCTCTCTCTCTCTCTCTCTCTCTCTCTCCTCTCTCTCTCTCTCTCTCTCTCTCTCTCTCTCTCTCTCTTTCGTCGCTGCGTTGACACAAGACTTGATAAAAGAAGGCTTTATGGTTTTGTTTAATTAGTGATAGTGGTGGTAGTTTAGTGACAGCAATGTTTGGTATCATTAGCAATAGTATTGTATGCGGGATAGCATTAATAGCAGTATCATTAACACTATTACTATTTTACCTGCATGACTCCGATAGCTATTCAGACTACTGCATAATGTTTATTTTCGTTAACTCGTTGTTGAGACAAAATGGTTTCTTACATGATCAATATCTACAGTTTACAAAAGACACGATTTCGCTAAAGATTTACAGGAGAACTAGTTCATAAACATCTTGCTCTACACACGAAATGGATCACCGATTACTCCAATGAATGAAGTTACAGCCACTGACAAACAAAGAAGACATATATACCTTTAACCATTATCTTTTGGAAAGGCAGTTGGTAGACCAGCGCCTCTTCGGATAGAAAGTTGGCAGCCATACTCGATTATTTCCGCCGGTCTGCTGGCCATGGCACGAAGGAGAATTCGCAGGACTTGATAAATATATGATAGCGACTGGAGTCCTGTATGAGTATTCTAAAACCAGTAGTAGGCGAGAAAAGCGTCAGTAGCAGGTGAAGGATTTGGATTTGTGTGTGTGTGTGTGTGTGTGTGTGTGTGTGTGTGTGTGTGTGTGTGTGTGTGTGTGTGTGTGTGTGTGTGTACAGTTAAAATGTCTACCTTACTGCCCTGTAAAGTGTAAATAATCGTGATAATATCAGTATCAGCACTGATATAAAGGATCATTAATAACTTGACAAGAACAATAAGAGAAATTTCCAATTATTACCAAAAGCCAAAGACACAAGGGAAACGAAATAGAAGGGAGAACTAAACAGTCTGCAAAAAAAGATGACCAGCTTTTTTTTCGCAAGTTTTATGGTCTCAGTTGGCAAGCGGTCGGCGGTCGGATAAGCGGAACCGTTCCGTAGAGCAGTTGGTTGCAGACTAATCAGCTGGAAGGACGCTTGGCTCGCGCGGGCGTCGATCGCGTGGAAAATGCGCTCCAGTTTCGGTTACCTGAACGAAGAGTTTTTTTTTTTTTTTTTTTTTTTCTTTCTTTTAGTCTCTAACAACAGTCGTACCTAGAGCAGTTGTTGTTATCGTTATTATTACCATTATTATAATCATGTCAGTAACATCATCATTGTCATATAACTATTACCATCATCATCCACCCATTAACCTTTGGACAATTTTGAAAGGTTCGTTGGATTCATTCAAATCAAATTCCTCAATGTAGAAAAGGTATGAATGAGATTGAATGTCTTCCTAATACAAAATATGTATTTGACCGGATTCGATTATATCTTCGTTAGAAATATATGTATTTCCGACGAAGATATAATCGCAATAGAAGAGTTGTATTTGACCGGTTTCGATTCTATCTTTGTCGTATTTCTGACGGAGATAGAATCGAAACCGGTCAAATACATCTCTTGTATTGTGAAGATATTTATTCTCATTCATACCTTTTCTACATTTGTCAACATGAATGCGTTTCAAATTCCTCAAACTAAACATCATTTGACACAAAACCTCTTATCGGATGGTGATACACTATGTTATTAATTATACATCTATTTTCACCTGTTTGAGGTACACACACTGGTGAGCATAACATAGTTACTTCAACAGACGTTCGGGTTTAGTGCGAGTAATCACATTCAAATAGTAACTTTCTCTTTGAGGTCTATGGTGAAAAACTTCTAATTTTAAAATGTGTAGTTATTAGAGACGAGAATCAGTTATGTATTCTAGAATCCTGGTTTCGAATTTTAGGCTTTCATAAGAATTTTTCAGCCCAACTGCGCAACAATTCGATATGGCTGATTTCAGTGGTTACCGAAGTACTTGCATTGTTTCTCCCATGTGTGTAAATATGGATGGGTAAAAGCGTGCAAGTATATACATTCTGTGTGTGTGTGTGTGTATGTGTGTGTATCTATATCTAAATCTCTTTATATATATTTTACATATATGTGTGTGCGTGCGTGTGTGCGCGCGTGCGGGCGTGCGTGTGTGTGTGCGTGTGTGTTGTGTGTGTGTGTGTGTGTGTGTGTGTGTGTGTGTGTGTGTGTGTGTGTGTGTGTGTGTGTGTGTGTGTGTGTGTGTGTGTGTGCATATGTGTGCTCGCTCACCACGTACATGAAAAGAACGTCCGTGATGTTTTTGCGTCTCGACTCGCACGGACGTTAAAAAGGAGGAGGAGAATCACTCCGGGAAAGAGGCACCGCCATTTCATCAGTCAAAGTTCTGGCGGTAATAAAAACGCCTTCCTGAAAGTGGCTTGTCAGCGAAGCCGATTGCAGGGCTTCCTTCTCGAGCAAATGTAGGGGACACGGAGAGAGAAAACGATATTGAGAGAAAGATAGGCGAAGGAAACAAGAGAGGGAGTGAAAATAACAGAGGGAGGGAGAAAGAGGGGGAGGGTATAAAGGGGTGGATAATGTGGGAGAAAGTGTGGATGGAATGAGAAAAATAGGAGTGAAAGGTCAGTAACAAATCCCCCATAGATTTCAAAATTCAAACTTTCAAGACTAATGAAAAATTCAAACGCAGAATCTATAGTTTGTTTTCCCTGGACATATAGTTCACACTTATTTACTTATAACTTACGTCACAACTCTCCAGCTTTGTTCAGCCAGGCAATTTACAACTGTAATCTATAAATCCCAGTGATATTGTCTTTCTGTGAAACAGGAAAGTAGTAGTTACTGAAAATATAGTTACACATGAGTCTAGTTAGGAACACCCAAACACATACACTTACCACATACACACTAGAGTCTAGACCATTGTTGTCCAAACATTTTCGCCTATTGTACCCTTTATTACTTTCTTGTACTGTTACGTACCCCTCCCCTCACCCCTGTCCACTATGGCTAAACAAACTGTTTTATTTAGGTTAATGCAAATTATATACTAATTATGAAAAGACTGCATTGCAAGAGTCTTGGTCAATAGATTCGAATTTAATACACGATTAAAAAAATGATTGTTGTGATGTTTCTTTTGTGTGTGTGTTCCTTGTTTGCTATACTGTTTTGTTTCGTGATTTTTATTGCTATTTTTTTCGTAAAAGTATCATATATTTTGTAAAGAAGAGAACACCAATTGCTTCACTGACAAATCATACTGTGATTACCGGTGATGGCATTATACGAGTCCGGTTTATAAAGACATCGAAGGTGGAATAATTAAATAAATTAAAAATAATGTTTTTTTCCTAATATCTGCTTACAATATTCTTCATTGTGTGAGACATTACAAAAGTTAAGACACACATGTAACTACGAATAGTTAGTTTTAAGGATGATGGTGAAGCGAATGTCTGATCTCACAAGGTGCTATTAAATTGATATGAAGTTGCAAGTCCCTGATGTTGTAAAATCAAAGTAAGAAACTCCAAATTCTAGAGCTCAAACGACACCCGACTTTCGCAATTAACGATATTAAATTCTTGGGAACTGACCTTCACTCTTGCTGCGACAAATGCCTCCGCGAGTCTCCGAAACAACCTCGTGACGAATTCATATTTGATTCCGAATTGGAAATCGACACAGGCTCTGCTGGGTCCAGGGATTTCGAAATGCAGTCCGACCAACTCGATTCGCTTGTTCGAACGCACCGAACCGATCTCACTTTGCTGGTCACGTGTTTAATTTGGTCATAGATAGAAAGAACACGATGGGACACTGATTAAGGGTTTTAGATTAATTACTGACATATGAGAGAATCGCAAAGAACTAATACAAAAGGAAAATGTCAATATAAAAGGAGATGCTCTCCTAGCTAGAACCTAAATCGGTGGTGCTACGGATGAACGTTTTAGTCGAATTTTAGACTTTGATATCAGATGGATTATTGTGTGTGTGTGTGTGTGTGTGTGTGTGTGTGTGTGTGTGTGGTGTGTGTGTGTTGTGTGTTGTGTGTGTGTGGAAATATACCTTGCCACGCGATTACATGTACAACTAGTCGATTCCCTATTAAAAGCTACGAGTCTCTGGAGAGCGAAGTGAACCAGTATTGAACAGGACGAAATTAAATAAAATTCAGGCAACACGCCCTGAGGACTGAATTCCCCTTAGCCTTCAAAATGGCTAAAATCAGCTTATCACACTGACAGTCCCATTGCAACATTGTCTACCACTTTTTTTCCTGGCAATGTCAAGGAAAATGCTTCTATTTTCCGCATTTTCCCACCATTACACTGTGTGTATTTTCTGGTCTGAGAGGCTAATGCTGTCGTCAAATTTACATAATTAAACTGATCTATAAGAACCATTTTTTTTTCTTTTTATCAACACGACATTTTCCTTCTACCGGTATCAGATTCCCCTGAAAATATCTGGCAACATTGCATATCGGATTTCTTAATCGTTTTGGCAGCGGTCAAAAAATATGGGATGAAGGAAACAAAAAACAAAAAATGCCTTATCGATCTTGGTCAGGATCTTGCTACACATACAGTATGACAAATTTAATTTTTCTGATACCCTTACTTCAGAACTCATCTCACCCTCTTCCCTATCTACCTGTCTATTTCTGTGTGTAAGAAGATATGATTAGTACAATCACTGGGAACTTTGTGCTAAAGAAAAGAAGCCATTTGTTTGGAATAAGTTGCTTCAGAAGACAGTTTTATAGAAAGCATTTAGTGTTTAGAAAATCCTTAATTTTATCTTGTACTGATGCTGTGACTGAATTTTTTTTTTAGAGGAAGAGGGGACACAGGGAGAAAGAGATAGAGAGAAGAGTGAGTGGGTAAAGGTAAGAGAATGAGAGAGTGCGGGGAGGAAGGGGAACTAAAGAGAAATGAATAGGAAGTGAAGAAATGGAGGAGAATGACGAGAAGGATAGTAAGGAGAGATAAGAGAGGCAAGGAAAGTAAAAAACAGCAAAAGAGAAACAGATAACCAAGAGAAAACTGTGAAGATAAAACGATTACCAGAAGAGGAACTAAAAAAAAAAAAAAAAAAAAAAAAAAAAAAATACTGAGGAAGAAAAAAGAGGCAAATGCAAACAAGAAAAGAATCAAAAAGAAGATAAAAGACAGGAAATAACAGTGCAAATACTAATTATCCACAACGCAATACAAGTCCAAGTTGGTCGAGCGGAAATGACAGTAGCCTCGAAGCCAAGACTAATAACACATCGCTCGGTCGCTCGGTCTTTTACTAACCAAGAACTACACTTTCCTCATATGAAGGGATTAGAGGGTGTGATCGCTTCGTGTGTTCGCCGACCACGAAAGGGACGTTGTGTTTCCTTTGGTATTTGTTCTCCTGGTTGGTCTGTGTTCGTATCCGTTAAGGAGTCATTTTTGCTGGAAACTGTTTTTGATTTGATGTCTGAATTCTATTCACGCGTTTTTTTTTTTTTTTTTTTTTTTTTTTTTTCATTGATAGCGGAAGAGAGGTGCTGATTTCATGGGTTTGCTTCTCTCTCTCTCTCTCTCTCTCTTTCTCTCTCTCACTCTCACTCTCACTCTGTGTGTGTGTGTGTGTATGTGTGTGTGTGTGTGTGTGTGTGTGTGTGTGTGTGGTGTGTGTGTGTGTGTGGTGTGTGTGTGTGTTGTCTTGTTGGTGTGTGTGTGTGTGCGTGTGTGTGTCTGTCTTTGTCTCTCCCTCTCCCTCCACTTATCTGTCTACCTCCCTTTCCCTCTCCCTTATTCCTATTTTCTACCATCTCTTTCCCAACCTCGCTTAACCTAACCTGCGTACAACGGCTCCTGTTCCTATCAGATACAGAAATGCTCGAATGAAGTACTTGCCAACCTCGACATCTGGATATTATTTATTTCACTGAACAGTAAAACTATTTACTTTTTGTAGGCTGACCTGATGAAATCGATTTGAACTTCAGATGAAAATTCCGTTTGTAAAGGATATTAAGTGTATGTGTGGTGTGTGTGTGTGTGTGTGTGTGTGTGTGTGTGTGTGTGTGTGTGTGTGTGTGTGTTTTGCTTACGTAAGGTATTTATTTGAACATATTTGAGTATGTCTTGTAGAATCACTACTGTAACAAACTGAAGTCAAAATTCAAATTAAAGAAAAAGTACGAATCTCATAAATCATCATAACTAGATATTCTATTGGATTTATTTTATAATCCAACATAATAAAATAGGCGTTGAAATGATTGATGAACAGGCCTATAAATGACCTAATTAATGTAAAATAAAAAGATGAGTGGCTCAGTTGACTTACCAATAACCTGATACTTTCACGCTTACAAATGATGATAATAATGATGATAATAATAATAATAATAATAATAATAATAACAATAATAATAATAAAAACTGAGGTGAACCCAATAGCCAAGCTGGCCTTACACTCTTAGAACCGAATTCAAAAAATATTAAGATGAGAGTGCTTCAGAATACAAACTAGAAGTTTCTGGGAGTGGTTTTTGTGGTAAAGAATTTCTCAAAGATTAACCTATGATAAGGAAATTAAGTATATTTATATCCACACATGTAAGTGGGCGAAAACTATAAAGGAAAAAATACCATAAGGAAATCTTTCGACATTTTGAGAGCATCAATAAAGTGGAAATTCATGTTTGTCTGTTTTTCTGTGCATGTGTTGCAATGTCTACTAACAAGAGAATTATGATGAAGCTATGAAATTTATCCCATGAAATCACCATCTAAATCAGTGCGCTCCATCTATAAGGCTGATTGCTTTCAAGCGCAAGACCCAGATGTATGAGTGCCTGAGGTCCGCTTAGCAAGATTGAAGGCGAGACTTCGCTGATTGAAAACCTGTTCGAGACATGTTACTCATGCATTCCGCACGTCGGAGAATTCCCAGAGCGGCGCTGAGATTACTGGAAATTTTGTTAGATAATATAACTTTATTTTTGTGCAATTGTTTAAATGGCGATTTGATGTCTTGTTAAGTAATTTAGATCGGGGATCAAGAGGTTGGTTTTGGAGACTGAGTTCACGTTCTCTTTGAACATAGCGATCGTCAGTCGGTTTTCGACAGGAGTACACAAATAATTATATAAATATAGGCTTTTGGTGATAATATGTATTACAAAATAACTGACAGCAGGAAATCATTACATTAAAATTCATATATCTATCTATATCTATCTATCTATCTATCTATATACATATACATACATACACACACACACACACACATATATACGCCCTTAACGTCCTCAGTTTCCCCTTATTTATATTATAACAGGAACGTGCAAATCACTCCGGCATCCAACCCGACGTCACCATTACTGCGAATGCAATGAATCCAATGAGTCAATCAGCGAGATATTACGAAACCAATTAGGAAAAATAAGAGTAAATCAGCGTAAGTAAACACGTCTTTTAATAAGACACGTAAGAGAAGGAGAAATGAACCTGACTCGTGCGCTTAAGGAAAGTGGAATGTGGAATCCTCGTCAAAGATGAACCAGGACGTCAAAATACACTGTAACTCGTGCATTTACCAATTATATCGCATATAGGATTAGATACCACCGGGGAAACAGGAAGATTATATTATAAACCTTTATCACTTATAGCTTGATACACATTTTTAGACACTAATGCTTAATAAAAAAAAAAAAAAAAAAAAAAAATCGAGATTTGTTCGATTATATTAAAAACCTTTATTGTTCATATCTTGATACGCATTTTTTTTTTAAGACAAACTAATGGTTATTAATAAAAAGCAGATAAAATGACAATGGACAAACGGTATAGATGTTACATTAGAAACATGCTTTAGTCCAGTGGTTCTTTTTGAGACACAGACCCCTTTCAGAATTTAATGGACAACCTGAAACACATCCATGAAGCTCAGGTTAAAAGACCTTGCTTTAGTCAAAAGTAAGTGAGCAGATAATGTTAGTTGGGGGAATAACAATAGCTGGTAAGGAAAGTAAATGTGAAGAACATTAGTTATAATAGACATTAGAAACAAGACACAAAAGCTTTGAGTTCTAGAAAAATGAAAATGAATTAGTTGGGGAAATAACGATAGCTGATAAGGAAAGTAAATGTGAAGAATGTTATATATAATAGACATTAGTAGTAAGACACAAAAGCTTTGAATTCGTACATAATGAAAATGAAAATATTGGCGACTTTTATAAGTGCTCAGAATCCTTCTTTCATTGATCAACTTCTCAACGCAATTGCACTTGTTGCGAAGATGATCAACCCTTTTCATGATCAGATTAGGTGAAAAACATCTCAGGGTATAATAAAACAGCTGGATTATATACAGTAAATTCTACACAGCCAATAATAACCATTTTTCTTTTTCTGCCTTACCCCCCCCCCCAAAAAAAAAAAAAAAAAAAAAAAAAAAAAAAAAACGTGCTGCTGGCGGTTCGATTCCCTCACTGCTGATAAATGCTTCTGTCAAAACACTATGTCAAGCTGTCAGTTACATGCCCTGCCCTCACTGTCACTGCATCCACGTGTTTGTTTCTGATGAACCTCACTTCTATTCTTGTAAATTTGTTTGTGGGAAGAATATTTATTTTCTAATCCATTTGAAAGGAGGGATCTTTACTGCTTCTTACACTTTTTTGGAAATTCTGGTGATAATATGTTAATTTCTCGATCATATCTGATATTAAAGAAGTAGTATTGTGAGCTTTAGGATTTGTGATTTATAAAGTTGTGTAATCTGTTGCGTCGAATGATACTGCATAATTAATTGAATCTTCCGTTTAAAAGTATTTGCGTTAAAATAGTAGCAAAGATTTATGGTAGCAATTATGGTAAATATGGTAGTCAAAGGGATGATTGCAGAATGAATAATAACAACCTCGTCATCGTCAATAGCAACAAAAATAATATTAAGACATACTCTCGCAGTCCCTCTCTTTATTCCCTCTTCGCTCTCTAATTCATTCGTCGTCTCTCTTGCATTTTATCTTTGAGACACACATACTTTCAGCTTAATATAGACTGCTCATAAAGACGGGACATCGAATATATAAGAAAGAAAATCGACTTTACATACCAAGAATCTCAGCACTGAAGGAGAA
>NW_020871864.1:134822-137322 GCF_003789085.1 Penaeus vannamei
ATTTATATCCTCTGCAAGTCGCTTATACAAAATTAATTATAAGCATGAATACCCATTAGCAGATTGGAGTTAATGAATTAGTTTATCATTTTTTTCCCTTCTTTCATATCCTCATATCCTACATTCAGCGGTTTGGAAACTGGCATCGATGAAATATGCCTGTAATTATAATTCACCTGTTAGATATTGCTCTTACACAGACTTAATAAAAATGTTCATATTACAGTGCAGTGTGCAGTCATTGCTGAAAGTAACTCACGTGGGAATATATGTTTTTATTAATTTCCCTGTGTATTATTTAACTTTATCATCATCGTCAATTTCTTTGCTAACTCGTAACAGTTTTGCAAATATACAGATTTATTCCCATATGCAGTAGCGAAAATAAACCATTTAAAAACATATAGAAAGGTACTGATATATAATATACTATCTATCTGTACGTACCCCCCCCCCACACACACACACAGAAACAAAAACAATGACGCACGCACGCCCATAGCACTTTCCTCACCCCGACACACACCTAATTTCTTTGGCGTCAAACAAACAAGCAAAATTGATCAGCTGGCGCGAGAAGTCCTGAGCGAAGAGGACCCAATTTTCATTTCGCAAAAAAATCCTTTGACTCCGGTTTCGTCGCGACAACAAAGGGAGAGAGCCAATCGCCCGGGAAGTTTGTTTACAGCCGAGTTCGATGTTTCCTGGCTGCTTTCCTTTGTTTATGGAAGCTTCTGTTATTTACGTAAAACGCTATTACTATATGGCAATGGAGAAATTATTGAAATAGTGAGGTCAAGGAGAAAACTAAATGCAAGTCAAACACGATTTGAAAGAATAACTACTCTCTCTCTCTTCTCTCTCTCTCTCTCTCTCTCTCTCTCTCTCTCTCTCTCTCTCTCTCTCTCTCTCTCTCTCTCTCTCTCTCTCTCTCTCTCTCTCTCCAACAACGATTCTGATAATGGCAATTAATAGTGTAAACAATGATAGAAAATAATAATAATGATAATGTAACATTATTATTATTATTATCATCATTAGTACATTAGAGTAATAATAATAGTAATAATAATAATAATAATAATAATATCTATTATTCTTAATTACAATGATAATAGAATCAACAGCAACAATCGTAACAACAACAACACTAACACTGAAAATGAATAAACAAATTAACTGATCAATAACTCATCAGAAAATTGATTATAACGGCGGCGTCCCTTCACCTCGGGAGATGATCCTGTTCCGAAGATGAGCCTTAAACCGTTTATGTTCCTGTAAACTAGTGGATATTGGGGATACCCGCTCTGTTATCGCCGTTGCAAGGGCATTAATGGCTGTTCCAACGGCCGCTCTCTACGGGAAGTCGGAGAGCAGAGGAAGTTGTCATGAGTTCAGTTTTGGTTACTGTTTTAAGAGGCTGTGGTTAATACTTGAAATGTTTGTATTGCTGAAGAAGAGGAATAAGAGAAAATTGAAAGGAGGAGGGGTTGATGGTCTGAAGAAGATATGATCCTCTAAACTAACGGAGGATTTGGACTTTAACGAATTTTTTGAAATTTTAGCCCAAGCGACGAAAGGTTTACCACAGCAGCGAAGAAAGTAGTGAATTAAATGGCTTTTGACTCACTCTGACGGTTCTTTTGGTAGATTAAGAGCGCATATTTGCCTTTTCAACATGTGAAAGGGGTCTCATGCAATTACTATGGTACCATTGGTAGATTTAGATGGCATATTTGCCTTATCAACATGTAAAAGGGTTCTCATGCAAATACTATAAATTTTTAATGATTCAGGAATAATCTTATATCAGAATTACATTTCATATACATCACTGCCATTTTTTATCATAAAGTCGACCGATCTAGCACAAAATACGATATGAGACCCATTGCTCTTTCCAATCCGGAGAACGACCCACAGGCCCGAGGTCAGCGCCGAGAGATAACCCAATAAACTTAATAACGATTCCGATACGACGGCCGTGCAGTATCATCTCTCGGGGTGTGGCGTATAGCGAATAAAGTTGCGATCTGCCAATAAAGGTTAACATTGCTTTGCTGTTCTTCCCCCCAATAGAATGTTGATGGAGTGATCGATAGATAATATGGACAAGCAAGTTATTGCTATATTTATATACGCGATAAACCTCTTAGCTGAGAGATAGATGATAGATAGATAGATAGAGAGAATAGGAAGTTAGAAATATGGACAGGCAAGTTATTGCTATATTTATATACGTGATAAACCTCTTAGCTGAGAGTTAGACAGATAGACATATAGATAGGTAGATGATAGATTGATAGTTAGAGAGAATAGGAAGTTAAAAATATAGACAGGTAAGTTATTGCTATATTTATATACGTGATAAACCTCTTAGCTGATAGATAGATAGATAGATAGATGATCGATTGATAGACAGATAGAGAGAATAGGAAGTTAGAAAGGGAAAGAGAGAGAGAGAGAGAAGGAGAAAAAGAGAAACGTTTTGATATTT
>NW_020871864.1:139822-142322 GCF_003789085.1 Penaeus vannamei
TATATATCACACACACACACACACACACACACACACACACACACACACACACACACACACACACACATATATATATATATATATATATATATATATATATATATTATATATATATATATATATATATATATATGTATATATATATATATATATATATATATATATATATAATATATATATATATATATATATATATATATATATATATAATATATATATATATATATATATATATATATATATATATATATATATATATATATATATATATATATATATAATATATATATATATATATATATATTATATATATACATAATATATATATATATATATATATATATATATATATATATATATATATATATATATATATACATATATATAAATATATAATAGTTCAAAGTGTCATGAATGAATTAACCATAATTAACAGGGGCTCTCTGAATCCTTTGCGCAGCCTGTCTCCCGCCGCAAGACACAAAGGACGACAGACAGACTTCCGTAATTGAAATTCTGAAGGTCGATTTTTACGACAAATTTTTTTATGACCTGCGAATGGATTCTTGATTTGGAACGGTTTATATATAACGCATTGAGACCGTAAAGGGGTTAAGAATGTGAAACAGAAGCTGGAGAATGAATAGAGAACAAAGAGAACGTTATTTACATTTGAAACCAATAAAGAACAACATTAGATGATGGAGGCGTTGTTTTCATTACAAAATGGAGTGCAAGTCAAAGAAGAATGTGATAACTAACCCAATATTGTCTTTTCATTATCAACATTCATGATAATGAGAAGACTGATTTCAAAGTATCATTATCATTATTGCTGTTATCATCATCATCATCATTATAGCATTATGTTCTTCGTGCTAATTCTCCGAGCTGATAATCGGGTAAGGACAGCGGAGCGCACCACGACCGCCTCCAACCATGGGTTCTTGCGTCACCACTCAGCCTTAGCTTTCGTTTCCGGCCAAGGGATAGAGCGAGAAATCAGGAATGGTTCATAGCAACAAAACCGAATCCATATATTTTTAAAAGTTATTATTATTATTATTTATTATTATTTTTATTTTATTTATTTTTTTTTTTTTTTTTTGCATTGGGGCAGTAAAAGTGGTGATAGTATTTAAAAATTAGGTAACGGCTATGATTTTCGTTAGCAAAGTGAAAAAGTTCATAGGGAATATACAGTATTGTTGTTAGGTTAGGAAGTATTTATTAGAAAATTAAAAATGGTGTATGTATTTAAAATTACGTAACTGCTAATGATTTTCGTTATTAAGTGAGTAGTTCTTAGGGAATATACAGTATTTGTGTTAGGATAGATGAAAACGTGACGGGATCATAATGAAAAACAAGTCATCCATAAACTCACGTTGGAAATCCTAGCTGTACCAGGTTTGTCCTCATATCCTGTAACACGGGTGAACGAAAGATAACAAAAAGGATCGTCCATTTGAAGGATTCGAATGCAACTAATGAAACGTCATCAATAATTAGGCTACATGTATATCCATACGGGATGCTTATTTAAAAGAAAAGATGGGAAATAGAAATTATATAAAAATGAATCATTTTACGAAAAGAAATATTTACGTTTTAAACTGTTCTAATCTAACGAGGTATAATGAGGCGAATTTTAATGAGCTTTCCTGAATATTATCTATCTGCTTTGGAGTGAGTGATGGCAGGAATTTAAATGATAATCACTTGGTAAATGAGTTCTAGAAATTCAGCCAATATTTTTTTTCATTAGCATGGGTATTGCAATCTTACGTATGCATGGTGTGAACTCGAAAATTAAAATTGAAATATTTAAACAGTTATCATTTTCCATAAGCGGTTACCCAGTTATGTTAGAGGTGACAGAACTCTATTTAAAACTCACAAATGGCTTATGATAATTATGCATAATAAAGATATATTAAAGATGAAGATTGCATCAACTATTGCTGATATCTAGAGTGACGTTACAATGCACTGAATTGCCCTTGTTATTACCGCTTTATATTAACTGTTTTCTTTATCCGAATTAGGCTGCGTGTACACCAAGCGAGTCTCGTTGAGTCATATGATGTGATTCACGTACCAACAATATTCGCAAACGGATTTCATGAACATTTCTATTACCGTTTATATATTTTTTCTTATCGTTATTATTATCATTATTAATATCATGACCTTTATTACAAGCATTATAAAAATATCATTACCATTACCATTATCAATACCATTATAATAATCATTATCATTATTGATCATAACCTTTACTATAAGTTATTATCATACATATTACTTTTATTATCATCATTGTCATTTCCTTCATTTTGTATTTTTCTTATTTCTCTTTCTCTCCTCTTAAGTAAAACCACAGAAGAACTGTTACAATACCACGAAGGAGAGCAAATAAATGAAAAATAAAAACAGGGGGAGAAACGGAGCGTGACCAAACCAGATGACAAAGTATGAATGAAGAGAACTTACGTCA
>NW_020871864.1:147322-157322 GCF_003789085.1 Penaeus vannamei
ACGCAAAAAGCTAGAAGAATTGCAAGCAGATGTATTGTGCACATGCAATCACAAGCATTGTTTATGATTCGTTAGATTTTTAATCATCGATATACTATACATCATGAAAAGGGGGGAAAGGAAAACAAAGCAAAATAAAAATAAATAAAATAAAGGATAGAGCAATAAAAATAAATGTTTATGTGTACGTATACACACACGCACACACCCACACCCACACACATATATCTATATCTATATCTATTTATCTATCTATCTATCTATCTATATATATATTTACATATACACATACATACTCCAGACTGTTGAGTTTGGTCTGCGCGGGAAATTTGTTCTTTTTATTTTTATTTTATTTCATTATTATTATTTTTTTTTTACCTTTCCGCGCACTTGTTTCATCATCCGTCCACAGATTAGCTCTGTACAGATAGTTTCATATAGTCAACCTGTTCGTTCGTTCGAATCTAAAATACGAAAGTGCAAGTGAACGCCAATGCGCCAATCAAGGAGGCATACAATTCTCCTACACTGGGCATTACATGATTTCCACAAAGACCCAGTTCGGTTAACAGAGTCCTATTACAATATTGATAACCCATATTACAATATTGACCCTCTCTTCGTGATAGGTATTCAAAAACGAATTGTCACATTTCCGCGAAAATTCGTAGACTCTATTTGACTTTATAGATGTAATATGAACAGTATCGTGTTATGGCTTTTATACCATAAATGGCTACACACACACACACACACACACACACACACACACACACACACACACACACACACACACACACACACACACACACACACATACACATACACACACACACACACACACACACACACACACACACACACACACACATACACACACACACACACACACATACACACACAAACGTTCACACACACACACGCGAGTAAATGTAGACAAAATGATGTTTTCTGCGCAAGGAAAATACTCTACAGTCTGGTACATACTTATGTATATACTGTGTGTGTGTGTGTGTGTGTGTGTGTGTGTGTGTGTGTGTGTGTGTGTGTGTGTGTGTGTGTGTGTGTGTGTGTGTGTGTGTGTTTGGTAAGCCTACAGTAATGTTAATAAATTTTTTGAAGCATAACTTTACATGAAAAAAATAAAATTCACAGCATAACAACATTGTTATATAGTGTAGGTAACCAACTAAATATGCAAATAGGGTGAATTTGCAAACGGAAAAAAGTTATAGTGGATTTGCATCATCAAAACTTGCATCACCAGAAATTACAATATATTTACAATAAACATTCACTTTCGGAATTCCATTGAGTAGGTGAGACGTCCGTTATGTTTGGGGAGTAATATCAGGTATGGGTAGTCCTGCAACCTATTAAAAAAAACTAAAAAAAAAAAAAAAAAAAAAACTAATAGATCCATGGGTTAGGCTAAGATAGCTTTGATTAGATTAAGACATGTAAGTCTAGGAGAGCTACTGACCCATTCATTTTCCAAACAACTGTCAACAATGCCAGGGCTCACACAGCTGCTCTTCAAGTGTTGCCACATCCTCTTCAGCTGTAGAATAGTCTTCTGAGGGTCCCTTTACTGCAGTGTTGTATCTCTGCTGTATGTCTCCTCATGCTCCCACCCTTTTCTCTTTTCCTTTCAGTTTAAATTCGGTCTTTTTATCCTCCAGCACAGTCGTGGAATATATTCTGTTATTTGCTTGATGAATAATGTAGTACCTTTCATCGTATACGGAGTAAATGAGCTTCATTTCAGTATATACACACACACACACGAGAGAATAGCAAGTGACCAACAAAGATATAAACAAACCAGATCAGGCTTACCAACCTTGCCAATTTTCGCTTCCCAGGCTTACAAATCCCAACTGTGGTACGCGGCACAATGTGGAATCCACCATTGAGTGCACAAAAGTGGAATGGCAGAATTAATGAATTTTGTAATCCTCTTGTAGAGCGTGCCAATCGCACAAAAGTGAAACGGCACAATATTTGCTTGAGAATATGACCGTAAATTGTTTTTTTTTTTTTTTTTTTTTTTTTACAACGTTGCAAGGCAGTTGCGCTCAGGAATCCGTGAAAATTACATTCGTCTTACCGCTGCTCCCTTTCTCATTTTCTTGTCTTCTCTCCTCCCTTCATCCTCTCATCCTCTCTCTTCCCTTGCCTTCCCACGCCCTCATCATAAGACATCTTTTCACAAATGACTATTATGGCAATGATAAGGAAGAAGACGACGATGATAATGACAGCCATCATTACGTTTAATTATAATCAGCAGCCTATTCAGCGTGGTTGACAGCACAGTCAGGAGTATGCCTCGTAAATATCAAAAGGGGTATTTACTCTTTTCACACAAGACGCGAGTGTGCAGTCTCCGAGCATTTAGATGAATCAGAGGAAGGTCTTTTCGGAACTTCAGGGGAATAATTTGTCTTATTACTTTTGAATTAATTTGCTCTAATGGGAATAAGGGGAATAATTTGTCTTATTACTTTTGAATTAATTTGCTCTAATGAATTCGACAGTGTCTTTATGAAAATATCTTTCCTTTTCGTTTCCTGGTAAGAGAAATGAAACAAATGGATAACTTTTGTCATTAGCTAAACATAGGTTGGGATTCAAAAGTATCAATACCTAGATAATAATTCCAATTGATAGGTTTGTTTTAATGACTACTGCTAATCTTGAATTATCATGACGCACGTGATAATATAAGCGGAAGTAAGATAAACAGGATGCAAAAAATATATATATATATATAAATAAATAAATAAAAGAAAGAAAGAAAGAAAAAAAATATATATATATATATATATATATATAATAATAATAATAATAATAATCATCATCATAATAATAATAATACACAGTTTGCAATGTACTTGGCTTACTCTTCAACAAGTAACGTGTTCCATGACATAATGAACAATCTAATTGTTATCCATATCTGATCTAGTATTACATAAGCTTACTAATATTCCGCTTTAATTCTAATGCAAATGAAAATAAATAACAAAGTAATACAATCCGAATTATCATATATATTTGCAAAAAAACAAACAAACAAACAATTTTTAGCATTCAAATCAAAACAGGTGTATGTGCTTTGCCTATAATCCTGTGATTTGAGAAGAGGACGCATGATTAAGCTATATGTAATTTTTGACAACAAGAAATTAGGGTTAATTAGGGGACGGGGAGAATATGTAACTGATTTCATGTTGCAAGACAGTTGCATTCAAGACCCAGCAAAGATTAAATACCCTTTACAGCTGTTCACTCTCTCATATTCCTTGCAGTTTCGCCTTCAACCATCGTCTTCTTAACGAAAATTCTTCCTGCTCCTTTACGCTAAGTACAGAAAAGATGTTTGATGACGTTGCTCTATTTGGGATAGGTCATTTTCTTATCCATTGTGATAATAATATTCTTTTATTATGATCGTTGCTTTCAATTCTGCTTATCGTAATGTTGTGGGTGACACAGAAGAATGTTGATATTGATTGATCACTAATGCTATTGTTGTTAAAATCTTTTTCTCTCTTTTTTATTATAATTGTTACCTTTGAGTGACACATCAGCGCATTAGAATGATTTATCGGTGAATAATATATTGATAGTAAATGGGGTCCGGTCAATTATAGGAATATTTTTGTGGAGCTTTGACTGTGCAGGTTTCGTTTTATTTTGCCTCAGTTTAGTTAATATGCGTGTTCCCAATCACACACGCGCGTACACACACAAACAAACAAACACACAAACATTTATATACGAAGGGACAGAAAGAGATGAAGATAAAGAAATCCTGATACATGGATCCATACAACATACATACATAAATATAAATGTAACCATGGTGTGTGTGTGTGTGTGTGTGTGTGTGTGTGTGTGTGTGTGTGTGTGTGTGTGTGTGTGTGTGTGTTGTGTGTGTGTGTGTGTGAATCTCTACCAATGCAGAAAGTCTGCTCCGAACATCTACTTATGTATGCTAAGTGCAACGGCGACGTGTAATGCAGTTAAGCTGATTCAATGATATTTTGCAAGGAAAAATATTCTTACTGCAAGAAAAAGGCTGGTTTTCTTGACACAGTATTCTGTGATATCCTTATGAAAGAGAAGAAGAGAGGGGCCTGTGCGAGAGAGAGAGAGAGAGAGAGAGAGAGAGAGAGAGAGAGAGAGAAGAGAGAGAGAGAGAGAGAGAGAGAGAGAGAGAGAGAGAAATCGCGCAGATAGACAACTGAACAGATAGTTACACCTAAAGAACAATTGAGAGGGAGTTGACAATCTCAGACTTAAAAGGGTGAACTAGAGAGAAAGCTAGTTAGCCTATCGCCTAGACCTCGATTACCAAGTGAGTGATATCTGTATCGCAGCTTATATAAAATAAAAATGTGGAAACAATTCAGAGGAAAGTATATTTTAAAAGTGTATGTTGTCTATTCCTGCTCGCTAGTGCATAGCACACGCATACGCACACACGCATACGCACATGCATACGCACACGCATACGCACACGCACACGCACACGAACACGAACACGCACACGTACACGCATACGCACACACGCACACACGCACGCATACGCACACGCACACGCACACACACACACACACACACACACACACACACACACACACACATGATATATATCTATCAATACTTTTTATACATATATAAATGTGTCTGTATATATATATACATATACATACATGTTTACTAATTTTACCCCAAATGTTGTTATATTGGTTTTGTAATTCCAATAATGTGATAAAAGTAACCTCACGGTGCATTGGGTGATTTCGCAGCTGCTGAACGCCCCACATGGTTCGCTCGCAGTGGCTCCATTGAAAAAAAATAATCTGTCAATTTCGATTTTAAATGTTGGTACGAGCGGTAAACTGTGGGCTTTCACGCAACTGGTGATAACGGGTGGGAGGGGGGGGGGGGTATATTGATGAGGAGACAGATATTTGGAAACTGTGTGATGTGATAGTAATAATGGTGATAATGGTGGCGATGATGATTGTATTAAAATGATTACGACCGATATATCAGTGATATTAATAATACTTATAACCACCCCAGAGAATGATAATAATAATTAAATTCATCACAACGATCACTAAATTAATGAGATCGATTGTAATGAGAATGGTAGCAATATAGAATACTCTAAATTGGCGATAAGGTCGTTTACGTCTGTTTTTAATTTCTAGCAATGCACGTCAAAGTCTAGAACAAAATACCATACTCTTAAACAACGTCGTCCTTTACGTTCTTTTAGTACTAGAAAAGAAAAAAAGTGATAACAGAATGAACTTTGAGAAGAGTACCATTAGTCATCAAAGCAAATTTATAGGCACTTTGCACGCGACAACAGCTCTGTAAGCCAATTACTCCCTCATTAGAGCTCGTGAGGAGGCGTCACAGCTCCCCAGGGCGGCTCTCCTCCTGCACTAAGTGGATCGCACTGCAAGGGGATGGAACGAGCCCGAGAGACACTGCAGATCGTGATGTGTGAGGCTCGACACTGGCCAGGAAGGTATGGTTTAAAATGGTATGTTGTCTACTCCTGTTCGCTATTGCACGCACGCACACGCACGCACACGCACACGCACAGGCACACGCACCGCACGGCACAGGCACACGCCACACACACACATATATATGTATTTATGTAGAGAGAGAGAGAAACTGGTAGAGACAAATTATAGTAATGATATAGTAGTAATACTAGTAACGACGAATGCAACAATGATGGCAACATTATTATTATTAATCATATACATATATAACGAAAAAAATGACATATTTCCCACTCACCCTGTCGGCTTTCCCGCCCCCCCCTTTTTTTTCTTCTTTTTTTCTTTTTTTGCTTCCCTTCTCTGTTTTCTGCCTCCGGGTGCGCGCCATATCCACTCTGTAGTAAGTTCTTGGAAGCGTCGCCCTTTGTCTTGCAGGAAGAAACCCCTTTCTGCTCAGGGACACGTGCACTCTCCTCTGTCTCGTGATAGGACACAGATTAGGCTTACGGGTGTTTGCATCTGTGTTATATCTCGAAGCATAAAAAACTCTTCTGTAAAAAAAATTACCATAAATGTTAAAAAAATCCCACATCCACCCGCTCGCTCTCTCGTTTTTGCTCTTCTTTCAATTTCTTTCGATTTTTTTCTAGATCCTAGAATTTTTATTTTTCTAAATGAGTTTGTGTTTTTTTTTTTTTTTTTCTTTCTTTCTTTTTGAGTTTGGAAGTTTATTCGAGATATATTCCGATTTCTGTGAATCCCAACAAACCGAAAGACATAAATGGAAATCAAATCGTTTTGCGCCAACCGAGAAAAAAAAAGAGTTTTGACCACCAAGAATTAAAAAAACGTTTCTCTTTTCGTTGACCACCAAGGATTAAAAAACGTTTCCCTTTTCGTTGACCATCAAGGATTAAAAAACGTTTCCTTTTCGTTGACCACACAATTCAAGGATTAAAAAACGTTTCCCTTTTTGAGTTCCCCTCCACCGTGCCTTAATTCTCCGTATCGTTAGGACCAAAAGGCGTCCTCGGCACCGCGATGCCAAGGAGCCAACATCCTCTCCCGGTGGGCGTCGTTGCCGTCCATTGGCTCGTCGCTTTGAGGCCGGGCGGGCGTGAGGGGGGGGGCGCCTTCGAGCCTTGCTGGAGTTTCACGCTGCAGTCGCTCTTTCACCGGTTTAGTGATGACGTTTGAACTGATATATATATATATTATATATATATATATATATATATATATATATAGAGAGAGAGAGAGAGAGAGAGAGAGAGAGAGAGAGAATTTATATATACATACAAACATATGTACAACACACACACAACACACACACACACAAACAAACAAGCACAAACGCACACACACACACACACACACACACACACACACACACACACACACACACACACACACACACACACCACACACACACACACACACTATATATATATATATATATATATATATATATATATATATATATATATATATATATATATATATAAAGCAGTATTATTACTCAAAGGCTCCTTCTGTTTGCAAAATATTATTATTTCTTATTTCCTTGTATTTACTTGGGCTGATATTCAAATAACAATAAATAGACTTTGCTCTTTACACAAGCAGATGCTCCCCAAATAAATGCCATTGAAATACCTGTCACTCAATTGCAATCAAGGCTCTCGGGATAACTGCATTTTTTACCGTGTTGATATATTTGAGCAAGGGATACCTGTGTTGATCTATGCAAGAGTGAGTTCGGGGCAGAAGTGAATGCTCAGAGAGGGAAAGAAGAGGGAGACACAGCGAGGATGAGGAATTGAGAGAGAGAGAGAGAGAGGTAGATAGAGAGAGAGAGAAAGAGAGAGTATATATATATATAATATATATAATATATATATATATAAATATAGAGAGAGAGAGAGAGAGAGAGAGAGAGAGAGAGAGAGAGAGAGGAGAGAATGAATTAAAAGCGATAGAATATGATTACAGAGGGAAAGAAAGAAAAGAGAGAGAGATAGAGGAGTTAGAAAGCGAGAAAGAGAGATAGAGAAGGATTTAGAAAGCGAGAGAGAGAAAAAAAAGAGAGAGAAAGAGAAGGAGTTAGCGAGAGAGAGAGAGAGAGAGAGAGAGAAAGAATTAGAAAGCAAGAGAAAGAGAGAGCGAGAGAGATCAATCTGCGCGACTCCAGCAGATGGAAGAAGAGACCGGCTGCGACAAACGTGATCCCGCGGCTTAGCTCGAATCGGAAGGGCGGAGGAGAGGGGAAGGGAATCAAAAAGGGCAAAAGGCTATCGTGTTAATCCATCCATAAAATACAGTAAACGTAATCCGCGCGATCTGTATTGTCTTGGGAGTTTTCAGGTGAGCAGGGAAAGAAAATACTAGGCGCTAGAGGAAGACACGTAGAATTGCTTAGTTCGTATTTCTTGTTATACTCGTATACTGTTGGTAGAAATATGATATTTTAGGTGTGTGTGTGATCAATAGTGAGGAATATTTTTTTACTATCATTGTTGTTCAAGAAATTCGTGTATCGTCTGTTATCAGCAAATGATTCTGAATGGAACTGTTGCATTTCCTATATTCTCGTGCGTGGAGTGTTAAATTTGTGATTGATCGGTGAGATTTCTACACAGAGACCGGAAACTGGTGTCACGGCTCTGAATTGACAGGGGATTGTGCGTGTTATAAAGAGTGTGTGGATCCTACTGCAGGTCTCACATGTAAAGGAGAGACAAGGGTTTATTCATCTATGTTGGGGACGTTTGTGACATAAATTGTACGGTCATTGAGTTAAAACGTTTACTATCCTTGCAAATCTTTCATGTTTGGGTGTTATGACCGGTATCATTATTGGTTAAATTTCAAGATTCCAACACATTAATTTCATTGAACACCCATCACCATTCCCTACTTCGTTTTAAAACTCATTTACCGCAACGTAATCCAGACATTATTAAAGGAAATCCTGCTTACCGCTTTGACAAACGACAAAGAAGATTGTTTTGGACGGTCAGCCTCCTCGGGCGCTTCGGAGACGAGTCTTCGAAATTGCTTGTGTCACAGCATCCTTTCTTTCCATGTTACTTATATCTCTTCAAGTCTCGAAGGATCTGCTTGTTATAGCTTTGTTTTTTGTTTTCGATTTTTGCCTGTGGCTTCACCCAAGCTCTTTGATAGTACATGAATATCTCAGTAGGTTTATGTTGATTTATTTGAATAATTCACTTTGTATTTATCTTTTTATTATTTTTTATTAGATTCCATGACGCTGCGACGAATCCACAACGAATAGATTGGCTCAAACCTGGCGCAAAATTCGTAGATGAGGACGCTGATTGTATTTAGTGATACGTGCTGCCATTATTAATTCCAATGTTCTTTCATCTCTGGTTGTCTGCCCCCCCCCTCTCTCTCTCTCTCTCTCTCTCTCTCTCTCCTCTCTCTCTCTCTCTCTCTCTCCTCTCTCTCTCTCTCCCTCTCTCTCTCTCTCTCTCTCTCAGTCACACACACTCTCTCTCTCTCTCTCTCTCTCTCTCTCTCTCTCTCTCTCTCTCTCTCTCCTCTCGTCTCTCTTCTATCTATCATCTTCTATCCATCTATCCATCTCTCTCTCTCTTCTCTCTCTCCTCCTCTCTCTCTTCTCATCTCTCTCCTCTCTCTCTCTCTCTCTCTCTCTCTCTCTCTCTCTCTCTCTCTCTCATCTCTCACTTTCATCACTCTCTCTCTCTCTCTCTTTTTCTGCCTCCCAACCCTCCCTCCTCCCTCCCCCTCCTCTCCACTCTTCTCTCTTCTCTCTCTATCTATCTTATCTATCTATCTATCTTTTATCCTTCTTCTCATCTCTTCTCTCTCTCTCTCCTCTCTATCAAATTCATCTCTCCTTCTCTTCCATCTCTCTCTCTCCCCTCGCGCTCTCATTGTAGAGTATATCGAGGAGGCTGCGTGGACACTTCGACCGGATTATTCTCTTAATCTCCTCCCACTCCTCCTCCTTCATCTCTCCTTCTCTCTCTCTCGTCTCTTTTCTCTCTCCTCTCTCTCCTATCTCCTCTATCTCAAACACACCACACAATCTTCTCTCTCTCTCTCTTTCTCATCTCTCTCTCTAATCTCTCTCCTCCTCTCCTCTTTCTCTCTCTCTCTTCTCTCTCCTCTCTTCCTCTCCGTCTTCTCTCTTCTCTCCTCCTCCGTCCTCTCTGCTCCTCTTCTGCCTCCCCAAACCCTTCCTCCTTCCCTCTCTCCCCCCTTTCCTTCTCCCCATCTCTCTTCTTCTTTTTCTCTCTTTCCCCTCGCTCTCCCCTCCTCCTTCTTCTCCCCATCTCTCCCTCTCTCTCTCCCATCTCTCTCTCTCCCTCCTCCCTCCTTCCCCTCTTCTTCTCCCCTCTCTCTCTCTCTCTCTCTCTCCACAGCTCTTATCTCCTCTCTCCCATCTGTCTCGTCTCTCTCTCTCTCTC
>NW_020871864.1:162322-164822 GCF_003789085.1 Penaeus vannamei
CTTCTATTACATTAAATGCATATCAAATAAATATTAAATGAATACTATTTAACGAATATTAAAATGAATAATCAATATCAAATATTAAATTAATACTACCCCGGCCAGTTTCCCTCTACATGGCGAATTAATAATATCAATAAATTGTGTTTTAATTGCGGTAATGGCTGACTATTTGTCCCGGCCATGACAGAAAGCCTATTAAAGCCCCTTGACGTTGCATTCTCAGGCTCGTAATATAAATCACATTCCTTTCCCTCCCTTAAGCATTCTCGTTATGTTCTCGTTCCAGGCCTTCGGAAGAGGAGTATAGGATATTAATGCTTATGACTATAGATATATATCAATGTATAGATAGACACAGGTAGATAAGTTGGAAGAAAAAGAGTTTTGTTTGTGTTATGAGTTATGCCTGCAAAAGAATGAATGTTTAACAAGTCCTCAACAGAGAGGTACATCTTTCTTTCTTTCTCTTCTTCTCTCTCTCTCTTCTCTCTTCTTCTCTCTCTCTCTCTCTCTCTCTCTCTTTCTCTCTTTCTCTCTCTCTTTTCTCTCTCTCTCTCTCTCTCTCTTCTCTCTCTCTCTCTCTCTCTTTCTCTCTCTCTTTCTCTTTCTCTTCTCTTTCTCTTTCTCTTTCTCTTTCTCTTTCTCTCTCTCTCTCTCTTTCTCTCTCTCTTTCTCTCTCTCTCTCTCTCTGCTCTCTCTCTCTTCTCTCTTTCTCTTCTCTCTCTCTTTCTCTTTCTCTTTCTCTTTCTCTTCTCTTCTCTTTCTCTCTCTCTCTCTCTCTCTCTCTCTCTCTCTCTCTCTCTCTCTCTCTCTTCTCTCTCTCTCTCTTCTCTTTCTCTCTCTCTCTCTCTCTCTCTCTCTCTCTCTCTCTCTCTCTCTCTCTCTCTCTCTCTCTCTCTCTCTCTCTCTCTCTCTCTCTCTCTCTCTCTCTCTCTCTCTCTCTCTCTCTCTCTCTCCCCACTCACTCACTCGTACGCTTTCGTTTAAAAAATGGATGTCAGATATATTGTCGAAATATTGGCGGAGAATTCAGGGCTTTGCATTTGATAAAGGCCGACATACAGCCAGGTCATTTAGGTGTGAAATGACCTTCAATCATTACCGGGGTTGGATGCCATGTCCCACCTAGTCAGCCGTTTGAAGTCTGGCTATATGGTCTAAAATGGCGTGTAAAGGGCATATGATATTGCATGGGCGTTCATATACACAATATGCATGCTGTTTTCAAGGGCATAAAGATATATGCAATTAAGCAGTAGTGTACGTTGTTGAAAGGATATGAAACTCCTAAGGATATAATTTTGTAGCATAAATTCTATATATAATACGTAACAGTTGCATGAAATATATTCCTAAAAAGCCGTATTCCCTATTTCTATAACTCACTTTTCATTAATGTCACTCTTACGCCAGTCATTTAATGTTAGTCATCTGATATACAACAAGGCCTTGAATATTACTGGAAAAAAATGGATAGTTATCATTATCATTACACACACACACACACACACACACACACACACACACACACACACACACACACACACACACACACACACACACACACACACACACACACACACACACACACACACACACATATATGTACCCCATGATCTCTCATTTACCAATGTCATTCTTAGCATAATTATGAATATTGCTAACGATGCTATAATCAAACTAATTTACATAATACAACACAAGTAATCAATATATATTTACAGGAAAAATACTCATCACAAATTGGTTCTCGGTTTTTCTATAGTTTACTCAAAGAAATTATCAAGAATCTGAAATTATCCTTTTCAAACCCCCGTGTCTCTCGTTAAGAAGATTTCGAAAAGCAAATTTCTTCTGATCAGCGCTGCTTGTGGGATCCGGTTAGAGCATTTATAGCAGATATTTACTTCATCTAAATATTTATTCAGATATTTGTTTGGATATTTATTCTCTTTTATTTGGACATCTATTACAGATATTTACTTCATCTAAATATTTATTCTATTTACTTTTTGGGGACATTTAACGCTGATATTTACTTCATCTAAATATTTTTTCAGGTATTTATTTGGATATTTATTCACTTTTATTTGGACACTTATAGCAGATAATTACTTCAATCAAATATTTATTTTGATTTAGATATGTATTTAGATATTTATTTAGAAATGTATTTAGATATTTATTTAGAAATGTATTTAGATATTTATTTAGATATTTATTCCAGATATTCACTTCGTCCGTTTGATACTGGCATTCTTTTCCATATCTTATCTTTTATCTTATACTAGCTATGGTATTCACTTTATTCCTTCTTCATTTCTTGTTGGCTATTACATTCCCTCTCCTCACTCTCTTTTCTCTAACTCTCCCTCCTTTATTCCCTTTCGTGTCGAGGTTTTCGCGAGGAGATAATTGCAAGTAGTCATCAGGTGTCACGCGTCTTTCTTTCTTTCGTTCTCTCGTTCGCTCTTTCTCTCTCTCTCTCATTCTA
>NW_020871864.1:167322-169822 GCF_003789085.1 Penaeus vannamei
CCGGCCACCACGCAAAGCGAAAACAAACCATAGGGGCAGTTAGAAAGAGCTGCAGCAGGCCGGGCCACTCACGAGAAAAGGCCCGGGCGAAACTAGACTTCGCAAATCTAACTAACTGAATGTGCTGGATTTAATTCACTGGTTGAAGGTAACATTTCTTTCACAGATTTATATGAAACCAGAGAGCTAAAGGGGAATCAGTGTATTTGCTTTAACAATGCTAGATTTATATTACTACTGCTACCATTACTACAACTACTACCACTACTGCTACCATTACTACAACTATACCTACTGCTACCATTACTACACTACTACCACTATGTAGCATTACTACAACTACTACCACTGCTACATACTACTACTACATTACTACAACACTACTACACTACTACATTACTACTACTACTGCTACCATTACTACAACTACTACCACTACTGCTACCATTACTACTACTACTACTACCCTTACTACTATTACTACTACTACTGGAATTGTACAATAAAAGATGATATCTGTTTATAGGGGAGAGCTAAGAAGCAACATTTTCCTTCAGTTGGTTCTTGGTCTTGGTTCATGCGTAGAGTGAAAAGAAGAAGATATTTCTCCTTGTCAAAGTTGTTGTCCAAGGGAACGCGTGATTTTGCGTGTTCGTACTGGAATCGACCTCTTTTAATTCTCTCTCCTTTCCTTTACTCTCCTCTTGGTGTCCTTATCTAGTTACTTTTCTCTTTCTCTTTACTTCGCGTCAATTCACACTCCTCCTCTCTGCCTCCCACACTCCCCTTCCGTCCCATCCTTTCTATATTCCCCTTTCTCCTTTCCTGTTTCCACTTCCCCCTCTCCATTTTCCCTACCTTTCTATCCCTTACCTCTCCTCCTCCTTCACCTCTCTGCTTCTCCTCTCTTCAATCAAACGCGTTGCTTATTTTTATTATGCTAAAAAGCAAACAAGAGAACACACACGCACACACACACACACACACACACACACACACACACACACACACACACACACACACACACACACACACACACACACACACACATTCACGCACTCACACACACACACACACACACACATAATGATAACAATAAAAAAATAAAGGTAATGATACTAAAGCTCATTTACATCGTATAACAATGATCATAATTTTGGAAGAGAACATTCATTTCTGTGTTCGTCATGTTCATTCAATTCTATTCATCATCCACACTCTTCCCTTCTGAGAGTGGACATCCTAGTTCCTTAGGCGACAACGTTCGAAAGGCGTTCGATACATGAACCCTATTCATGTTGACAAATGTAGAAAAGGTATGAATGAGACGATATCTTCACAATACAAGAAATATACTTGGCCGGTTTCGATTCTACGTCAGAAATACATTACTGTATTTCTGACGAAGATAGAATCGAAAACGGTCAAATACATTTCTTGTATTGTGAAGATATCCATTCTCATTCATACCTTTTCTACAGGGCGAGACAACCTCCTGTCAGGAGCGCGGAGCATCAAGGGAAAGACGCGCTCGCAACAGGTAGAGGCCAGGGGAGGGAGGGGGGGAGGAGGAAGGTGAGAGAGAAGGACAGGAAAAGAGCATTTGAAAGAGGCCACGGAGGGAGGGAGGGTGGAGGAGGAAGGTGAGAGAGAAGGACAGGAAAAGAGCATTTGAAAGAGCCACGGGGGGAGGGAGGGTGGAGGAGGAAGGTGAGAAAGTAGGAGAGGAAAAGAGCATTTGAAGAGGCCACGGAGGGAGGGAGGGTGGAAGGTGAGAGAGAAGGATAAGAAAAAGAACATTTGACAGAGGCCACGGAGGAGGGAGGGAGGGAGGGGAGGAAGGTGAGAGAGAATGATAGGAAAAGAGCATTTGAAGTGGCCAGGGGGGAGGGAGGGAGGGGGGGAGGAAGGTTGAGAGAGAAGGATAGGAAAAGAGCATTTGAAAGTGGCCAGGGGGAAGGGAGGGGAGGGGGGGGAGGAAGGTGAGAGAGAAGGATAGAAAAAGAGCATTTGAAAGTGGCCGGGGAGGGAGGGAGGGGAGGAGGAAGGTGAGAGAGAAGGATAGAAAAAGAGCATTTGAAAGTGGCCAGGGGGGAGGGAGGGAGGAGGGAGGAGGAAGGTGAGAGAGAAGGATAGAAAAGAGCATTTGAAAGTGGCCAGGGGGAGGGAGGGAGGAGGGAGGAGGAAGGTGAGAGAGAAGGAAGGAAAAAGAACATTTGAAGGCCAGGAGGGAGGGAGGGAGGGGGGGAGGAAGGTGAGAGAGAAGGAGGAAAAGAGCATTTGAAAGAGGCCAGGAGGGAGGGAGGGAGGGGGGAGGGGAGGAAGGTGAGAGAGAAGGATAGGAAAAGAGCATTTGAAAGAGGCCACGGAGGGAGGGAAGGGAGGGAAGAGGAAGGTGAGAGAGAAGGAGAGGAAAAGAGCATTTGAAAGAGGCCACGGAGGGAGGGAGGGAGAGAGGGTGGAGGAGGAAGGTGAGAGAGAAGGAGAGGAAAAGAGCATT
>NW_020871864.1:177322-182322 GCF_003789085.1 Penaeus vannamei
CCTCCTCGGACTTCCGAAGACTCTGCCAGACTTTCTTGTGCGTTTGTGAGGAAGGCGCTTGGTATGGCGTCTGGAAAGGGGGGAGCAAGGCTAACGGGAGGTTCTTGTTCCCACGGAAAGAGGGTATTATTGTGAATAAATAGATGACGTAAAGGCGAAATAGCATGTCTTTTTAAGATTATTATTTGTGGTCATTATTTTAATCGATTTGCATTTTTTCCTTCTAGATTCTAATTTGTTTTCTACATTATATTGTAGAATCAAGGTGCTCGAATATGTTTATGATAGCAATGGGATTTTATGACTTACCAGGTACATGTTTCATGACTTACTAGGTGCATGTGTTATTGGAATTTGCCATTATGGTTTGAAATATTGATCATATTAGTCCCTTCTCAGGTGTGGAATTCACGTCAAACAAATTGCAACAGGAGCAACGAAGGGAAGAACAAGAAAACACGCGAATATGCCGAAGGCCTTTTCGCTATTCCTTCATCAGGGCAGAGCGAAAAGGCCTTCGACATATTCGTGTGTTTTCCTGTTCTTCCTTATCCCTTTTCGTCGGGATCTGCTTTTAGGTTCGGTGCCTGAACAGGAGAAAGAGGAGACTGGAGAAGAAAATCAGATTTCTTAGAACCAATAAATGTTAGAGGGTTAGTGGGAGAAGAAATGGAAAAAATGGACAATACCAACAACAAAAATGATGATAAATTGTCTAAATTGCCGTCTAAATGAGAGAGAGATTCTTTAGAAGAGAGAGAGAGAAATTGCTTTATTTTTCATATCAAATGCATTTTTATCATACAAAAACCCGATTCAATTAACGTCAAATACCTTCAAAAGAGGACTCCTGGAAAGAAAGCAATTAATGACATTCCAGGCACAGAAATAATGTCTACAAAAATAATACACACAATAATCCAAAGCATTGAAGACCAGAATCAGCGTATCTAGTTACAAGCTAGAGAGTTCAAAGTCCACGGGCCTATTTCAAGTCCCTCATATGAGTTATGTACGACCAGCCTTTCTGTCTCTGACTCGAGGGAACTGCTCCATCTGGGATAGGGAAATTCCAGCCAGTCATGGAATATTTTCGAAAACAGTAAAGTTGAATTTTAAGATAAAGAATTTATCAATACCTATCGACGATGACGGCAAGATGTCTCTGACCCTCCCCCTCCCACTCTCTCTCTCCTATTAGAGTCATTAACAACTTCTGTGATTTTAAAACGAAATTAAAAGAACGCCTCTTAAATAACCAACTGTAAATATAAATGTATTTATGTGGTGAAGAATAACCATTGTAATTAATCGAATAAAATGATTTGACTCTCTCTCTCTCTCTCTCTCTCTCTCTCTCTCTCTCTCTCTCTCTCTCTCTCTCTCTCTCTCTCTCTCTCTCTCTCTCTCTCTCTTCTCTCCCTTTCTCCCTTATGATTTATATCTATCTTTCCATTTGAATATACCTATGTACAAAACCCCAAAATTATTTCTGTCCACAAAACCCCCATGATATTATTTTCCTCAAGCACAATAACGCTAAACTGTATTGCATATACATCACACTGACATGGAAATGATTGCAGTTCCTCTGAGATCCTGCATGTTTTCCTTCCAATTGCCATGGAGTATTTCAAATACATTTCAGTCAGCAGGGAAATGTGGAGAAAGGGAGTATGTTTATTTATGTGGTTATGAGGTTTATATGTTTTCTCTTTCTTCCATGATCGCTGAAAAAGATTGAACGCATTTGTATGTAGAAATATAGGAGGTTCTTTTATCTAAATATTGTAGGTATTCCCTTTATCAATTACTTTTTTTTCTTTATGTCAATTACTCTTCGTATCAAGTGCGACTTTTTCGTTCTTATTATAAATCATTATTTTCCTTCCCTGTCCTGTTGTATGTTATATCATAACAATCCCGAACAAATAGAGCATTTTGACATTTCTTTTTACAAATCCATGTTTTGGATGGACGATAATAATAATAATGATAATAATAATAATAATAATAATAATAATAATAATAAATAATAATAATAATAATAATAATGATAATAATAATGATAATGATAATAATAATAAGCAATAATAATAATGATGATGAATAATGATAATAATAATAATAATAATAATAATAATAATAATAATAATAATAATAATAATAATAATAATAATAATAATATAATATAATAATAATAATAATAATAATATAATAATAATAATAATAATTAATAATAATAAAATAACAACAAAACAACAACAACAAACATAAATAATAATAATAATAATAATAATAATAATAATAAAAATATAATAATAATAATAATAATAAAATAAAATAATAAAAAATAAATAAAAATGAAAGAAGAAACCGAGAATAAATCGATCCATACCGGCAGTTTATTTGTTTCCAAGGCTCCCTTTTGTTGTCTGGTGCAGCAGTGCAAATATTTATCTGTTCAATTGCCTCCGTCAGCCACAGAAACGCGAGCCCGGCCTTCGCTTTCACAAAGATCCACTTCGCAAAATTGGCAATCTGTCTGATGGCGAAGAGCATTCCTGAGGTTCTCCGGTGACAGAGAGACTTCGCTGGTGCATTGTTATCCACTAATAAAAGTGGGTTATCAGATCTCTGTGTGTGTGTGGGTGTGCGTGTGTGTGTGTGGGTGGGGTGTGTTGTGTGTGTGGGTGTGCGTTGTGTGTGTGCGTTTGTGCGTGTGTCTTTTAATACATATTGGAAAGTAGATACATGCAAGCGTGTATGTTCATTTGTGTCTCTGTGCGTTTAAGTGTTTAGCTATGAATAAGGAAATTGGATATATTCATAAACTAATTATTTATATACATGCTATACGTCGTATAATAAATCATTATGAGGTATTACGTGTCACCGAGTTATTAACCCGTTGCCGTCTTTTCATGATGTATGTAAAATAAAAAACTTTTCTCTTTATAATTAAGGAGAGGCCACTGACTGCAAGCAACACCAATTGATATTCATCTTTTTCTATCTCTTTCACACACGTAGACGAAATAATGGAGAGAACTGTAAACACTAGCAATAACGTTATCCAGCCTCACATTCTTTAGCTGTTGACACGGTAAATGATACTAAATAATCAGACGTACTCTATTTCCTCATTGCCAACGATATCATTTATATTGTTTTCTCACAATAACAAAACGTTTGAAATTCCTTATCAGATTAATAAGGTTGTAATTGTTTATCGATCGTTTTAAGACTGACGCAAATAAATCACGATCGGGATTTTAATCATACAATATGAAGACGGCTTCATAAACGCTTAATGTTGATTGTATTTAGTACATATTTGTTCTGAAAATCTTTCCCTCTCGTATTGCTTGTATTTGCAGTTCTGACTAGCGGTATAAATGGATTCCCTTCAAGATCCTGTTTCTTTCTAACTTTCTTTCTTTCCTTCTTCTTTCTTTCTCTCCTCCTCCTCTTTCTTCTTCTTCTTCTTCTTTTTCTTCCTCCTACTCCATTACACACGGGACGTCAAACCACAATGCTCGAGGCATCGAAGCACACCTTTTCTTGCCATATAGAAAGGAAGAATCCCCCCCCCCAAAAAAAAAAAAAAAAAAAAATCAAAACTATACTCACCATTTTTTAATTAGCATGAGTTATGAAAGACAACGAAAGTCATTCCTCATTTCCCAAAGTCTTTCCACTCCCAGAGTTGATGGCTTGCCTGAAATGGGCATTAAAATGGTGAAACTCCCGTAAATCACTGGCTATTGTCCAAACCGGCTGTGTTCTCGCCATAACAAGTCTATTATGGCTATCTCAACGACCGTTCTCTACGGGTAGTCGGAGAGCAAAGGAAACTGTCGGAGTTCAAGCCTATTTAAGTGTTCAAGTGTTTGTGGTGAACATCTGATATGAAATGGGATTAGTTTTATTGTTAAGCGAGAATGAGGGGGACCAATGGGAAGACAGAGAAGAAGGAAAATGTGAGATAAAAGCCACAATCTTTAAAAAGGCAGCACGGTAGTTGACGCTTAGCAAATCAATGATAATTATAAAAACAATAAATTTCATAAAAAGTATATAAGTGAACATTGTCGAGCCAACGTACTGATATGAACATTCCGAGGTGGCCAGACGCTTAGCAAATCAATAATAGTTATAAAAACAATATATTTCATAAAAAAAAGTATATAAGGAATCCAAATCGTCGCGCCAACGTACTGATATAAACATTCCGAGGTGGCCAGAATAACGTTCATATTTTCCGTGCGTACAGTGACGTTCCTGATTGGCCAAATGACATTGCTAGAATATAAAGCATAGTTGTTCCCATTCCCAGCATAAAGTAGTACTTGTCAAAGCGGATGTTTATTCCATGGGTACACTTTGCACATAGGGAACAGCTGCCAGTCATTGTTCACGCACTGGTGTTCGGCTGATGTATTTTGACTGATTGTAAAGGTGGAATAATTTTTCTCTGCAAAATGTAATCTAAAAATGCTGGGTTTCGTTATAGAAAGAACGAAGTTGTATTGAGTGTGTGCGTATGATCGTTCTTATTCTTGACGTTCCTAACACTAATGAAGATGAAATAGAGATAATTAGATAATACTATTAATTTAGTAGACATTATTAAGATAGAGTATTGATATCGCAAACAATATTTCATCTTCGCCAACATCAAAATTCTTAAGAATAGCAATAACGGGGATAACAACAATAGTAATGACAATAAAAAATAAAAATAATATTAAAAATAATAGAATGATAATTAAAAAGATGAGAAAATTACAACAATAATCATGGTAATAATAACAATGATAATGACAATAAAGATGATCATGATTATAATGTAATAACGATGATTTTAAACTTATTTCTATGAATTTATGTATCTATCTACCTATGCAGCGGGGTTTTTTCGGGTAGGACTGAATAAGAATATTGTCCATCTATCTATGTCTATTTTTCTTTCTGTCTATCTGTCTATCTATGTGTAT
>NW_020871864.1:184822-189053 GCF_003789085.1 Penaeus vannamei
CGCCCGTAATGACAGGTGTGCAGATGTAAAACAGTGTAAGATTAATGTGTAAAAATGAAAATTACATAATAATAAAAAAAACATTCTCACCCTCATTTAACTAATTTCTAGACAAGAGAAAAAAAAAAAATAAAATGTTATAGATAATTATTTGTAAACCACTTAACTTGCTAAACAACGGTACTCTTGAGCTCGAACTACTGATGCTGTTCCCCAGGCCTTTTGTTCAAGAGAAAAGTTCAGCCAATTTATGACAAAGATCGCCAGGAAGCTTGAATCCTCTTCCTGAGGAGTGTGAAAAAAAAAAAAAAAAAAAAAAAAAAAAAAAAAAAAAATATATATAATATATATATATATATATATATATATATATATATATATATATATATATATATATATATATATATACTTGTTACCAGGCTTTTAGGGAATACATGTTGGTTGAAGTCGATAAAAATTTAATAAAAAGGACGGGGTAGTTGATTCGAAACGCGTTTTGGGTCGAATCCAATGAGAGGAATGAATAACCGGACTTTCACACGCACGTCCATTCAAAAGTACACGCAGACAAACAAACAAAAATGTACCCACGCGTATGAAAAAAATAATAGATATTAGGTAATTAGATGAGGACCTTGAATTCAATTACGTATTCTAAATATCTACCCATATAAATATAAAATTCACTTAGTATTCTAAATATCTACCCATATAAATTAAATTCACAGTATAATATCTACGCATATAAATATGAATTCACTTACGTATTCTAAATATTCTACGCATAATAATCTAAATTAATTTACTTATTCTAAATATCTACCCATGTAAATATAAATTCACTTACGTATTCTAAATATCTACGCATATAAATATAGATTCACTTACTTATTCTAAATATCTACGTATATAAATATAAATTCCCTTACTATTCAAAATATTTACGCATATAAACATAAACGTATTCTTAATATCTACGCATATAAATCAAGCTTGACATAAATCAAGATCGACATATAAAAAAGGTTTCGAACTCCCTTCCTTTTTTCAAGCGCAATGGAGCGACGCGAGGAAGACCCAGCGAAGAAAAACGTTTTTTTTTTTAATCAAATAAATCAACTAAATAATAAGTAATAAATAAACAAATAAATAAATAAATAAAAAAATAAATCAATCAATCAAATAATAATAAAAAAAAAAAAAAAAAAAAAAAAATCAACGACGAATGAACCGTATTCATGTTGACAAATGTGGAAAAGGTACGAATGAGAACGAATATCTTCACAATACAAGAGATGTATTTAACCGGTTTCGATTATATCTCCGTCAGAAATACATATGTGCATTTCTGACGGAGATATAATCGAAACCGGTTAAATACATCTCTTGTATTGTGAAGATATTCGTTCTCATTCATACCTTTCCACATGAATCAACGACAGTTTATGGATTAAAAACAATAATGATTTTTCTATTCCCAAGACAAAAAATGGCTTTAAAATCAGACTATGGCTTCTTAAAGGCTTACTTAATGATTCTTTGAGTATCGCTACGCCCACGTGTAAGATTCTCCGGATGTATATTGTTGTTGTGTCCAATAAAAAGTTATGAAACATTACGAAAGAACTAGTGTATTATTAACCCTTGTTCTCACTGTTCTAATAGCTTCTGGTGCGTTAGACGTGAACATGTGTGATTGAAATGTCCTTCCATGCGGGGATTTACTAGAAAAGAAAAAAGGAAAAAGAAATCACATCAAAGAAATACATATATATTATCGATGAAAAGATACTCACTGATAAATCTGTTTTAAATTACAGAAGCACCATTGGGCAAATTTTAATGAGCTTTAATGAATATTTTGTCTGCTTTGGAGTGATTGATGGCAAGCTTCACTGCCATTCACCATGAATATCGCTTAGTAAATGACTAAACATTTCAGCCTAAAGTGTTGTCATTAAATGTGCTTAACTATTGCATCTATGTGAATAATATGTTGATAATTAAAACCCGGGCATTTAAATATATGCGGATCTTGTTGTACTCAGAACCCTGGGATACATACAGTAATATAAAGATAATAAAAACCGGGACATTTAGATAACAATTATATGCGGATCACTCATATAACCGGACTTTTTTTTGTCATTTGAGCGACCATTTCTTTTTTATTGTTGTTGTCAATGCCTTTGTAATTGTCATCATCATCGTCTCTTTCTTCATTATTATCATTTCTACCATCAACTTGAAAGAAATATTACATCGTTCTTTACTTTTCTCGTCTCGTGAAGGAACTACGAACAAACACGAAAGCGGAAACAACGTACTTTTATTTCGCTTTCTCTCATAAAATATAAAACCCAAAAATTCCAACTTGAATGCGTCGGCTCAAGTTATTTTATTAAAACGGACCAACAGAGCAGAACCGAGAACCATTAGCTTACCGTTTTAAAAATGAACGGTTTTCAATTTTTCTCTCCTCTCGAAACGGCCGGGTATTCACCGGAAGCAAAAATGAAAAGATGAATAGAGAGAGAGAGAGAGAGAGAGAGAGAGAGAGAGAGAGAGAGAGAGAGAGAGAGAGAGAGAGAGAGAGAGAGAAGAGAAAGAGAGAGAGAGAGAGAGAGAGAGAGAGAGAGAGAGAGAGAGAGAGAGAGAGGAGAGAGAGAGAGAGAGAGAGAGAGAGAGGAGTAACATTGGTTGGTCCTGTTACAATGTGGAGAAACGAAATCCGAGGAGGACTATAGAGGATTACTTTGTTTTGACCAGGATTTCTGCTAATGCTTAGTTTATCCGCGTCGTAGCCGTGCGCAAATAGAACAAACTCATGACTGTGCACATGCGTTTAACTACTGCCATCTGCACACATAGAGAGAGAGAGAGAGAGAGAGAGAGAGAGAGAGAGAGAGAGAGAGAGAGAGAGAGAGAGAGAGAGAGAGAGAGAGAGAGACAAACAACAGACAGAGCAAGAGAGGAGAGAGAGAGAGAAAGACAGAGAGAGAGAAAGATGGAGAGGGAGCGATAGAAAGGGACTCATCATTCCAATTACACTGCTCTTTGCTCTCCTCCTGAGAAACGGATCCCGTAAAGGAAATTATCCCCGTAAAAGGGAGAAAGTCGACGGTAAGTTGCGCTGAAATTACCATCAGTCGTGGAATAAACGAGGGTCCATAAGGCTCTCTCGCTCGCCGGTAAGAGAAGATCTCGTTAACCGACTTCATTTCCCCGTTAAAAGGCAACTCCAGCGCCGGTAATCGGACACCCTCGCAAGGAGTCACAAGGATTGAGATCGCTTCCGTTGCCCGAATCGAAAAAAAAAAAAAGACAAAGAAAGACTTAATCAAGCATGAGCTATCCAAGAATGGCATCGCGGGCTCGGATTACCCGCTCGTCTCGCTTCTGAGAACGAAAAGGAGGAATTGATCGATTGATTTTTACGAAGTGGAAGCGGGTGTCACTCCAGGGCGGATTTCCCTAATTAAAACGACAGTTCTGCTTTCGAATCGACACTCTGACGATGAACATACTGATTCTTTTCCCCTACTTCTCTTCTTCTTTATCCCCCTCCTTCTCCTCCTCCTTCTCATTATCCCCCTTCTCCTCCTCTTATTCTTTATTCCCTCCTCCTCCTCCTCTTCCTTCCCCCTCCTCCTCCTCTTCATTATCCCTCCCCTCCTCCTCTTCATTATCCCCTCCTCCTCCTCTTCTTTATCCTCCTTCTCATCCTCTTCCTTATTCCTCCTCCTCCTTCTCTTCTTCCTTTATCCCCTCCTCCTCCTTCTTCCTATTCCCTCCTTCTTCCTTATCCCTACCCTCCTCCTCCTCTTCCTTATTCCCCTCCCCTCCTCCTCCTTATTCCCTCCTCCTCTCTTCCTTATTCCCCTCCCCTCCTCCTCCTCTTCCTTATCCCCCTCCTCTCTTCCTTATCCCTCCTCCTCCTTCTTCCCTCCTCCTTCTCTTCTTCCCTTATCCCCCTCCTCCTCCTCTTCTTCTTTACCCTCCTTCTCCTCCTCTTCCTTATTCCCCTCCATCTCCTTATTCCCCCCCCCTCCTCCTCTTCTTCCTTATCCCCTCCTCCTCCTCTTCTTCCTTATTCCCCTCCTCATCCTCATAATCCCCATCCACAGTCGAAAGAGATACAGAGAGAGAAATCCTGCCATTGATCGCCATTCATCAAACCCGATAATGACTTTGACGGATGACAGCTTGAGATCCGGTTCCTCACGCATCC
>NW_020871864.1:194294-202284 GCF_003789085.1 Penaeus vannamei
ATAACGATAACGCTAACAACGATGATAATAATACACACAGATATACACACACACTGTACATACACAATACACGAAAACATTCTAAACAGAAAACAAACACGCCAAACTTATATACAAAAAATATTAGAAAAAAAGAAGAAAAAAAAAAAAACAGAAAAAATTAACACCAAAGAATATCTTGCACGAATAACAGTTATAATCAAAGATTATATCATCATAATACTCTGATTTACGATGATGCGTGTCGGAAAATGAAAAAGCGGAACACTAATTACAGACGCAGGAAAGGGAGAAAAAAGAAATTAAAAGCGAAGAGGTTCTTTAATGATTAATATGTCTTCAAAGAAAGGCTTTCTTCCTTCTACTTCACGTGAGGAAAAAGGAGGAAATGGACAAATAGGAATACTTACAGGGTTGAAATTCTAGCATGTGCTGTTACTTATATAATATATATATATTTATATATATATATATATATATATATATATATATATATATATATATATATATATATTATATATATATAATATATATATATATTATATATATATATATATATATATATATATATATATATATATAATATATATATATAATATTATATATAATAATATATATATATGTATATATATATATATATATATATATATATATATATATATATATATATTAATATATATATATATATATATATTATATATATATTATTATATATATATATATGGTATGTATATATGTGTGTGTGTGTGTGTGTGTGTGTGTGTGTGGTGTGTGTGTGTGTGTGTGTACATATATATAACAATGGAAGTTTTCATTCATATACAAAATAATAGACAGTCTTACTAAATTTGCTGTTGCTCATCTTGCAGTATCAATTCTGATTCGGTGGCGTGAATTTAATGGTCTTAATGCTCGTGAGGTAGATTGTATTCCTTTCTCTGTTAATGTGTGTGCTAAATACACTATATTATATCTATATATATATATATATATATATTATATATATATATATATATATATATATATATATATATATTATATATATATATATATATATATTAGTATATATATACTACACCCATTAGCATTATTAGTAACAAATAATAATAAATAGGGAATATCATACTGTGAATCTCAGCAATAGATATCATATATAAACAAGTAATATTTATAATTCGTATCTAAAGTTAAGTCCATATCCTCCTTTCTACTAATTATAAATCAATAATCATTTCATAAACAAAATGAAAAAAATAGATGAGACGGATTGAACACCCTCAACCCCCATTCTATAATTTTCCTTGATATACTTGCACATAAATCAATCGTTCCCCTTATTTTAGTTTTCCTATTTTTCCTTTCTGATACTTCACTAAATAATATATATATTTATTTAAATAATTCCACTCTCAATCTTTTCATTGATATCACCTTTGACTAATTCGGTTGATGTATCGACGAAGCAATTATCGCAATTCATATTTATATATATATATATATATATATATATATATATATATAGTATATATATATATATATATATATATATATATATATATATATATATATACATATATATATATATATATATATATATATATATATATATATATATATATATTATAATATATATATATATATATATATATATATATATATATATATATATATATATAATATATATATATATATATATCTGTATGTATGTGTGTGTATACATATATACACATATATACACTATACCCATACTTCTATATCAATAACCCAACCTCCGCCACGCAAGAGGTCAGAAAACCCCAAGAACAAATCACAGCCTCTGGCCTTTTAACCTGAAGGAACAAGCAAGCAACAGGTTAATATTATCTTCACTACACACTGCTGAGGGGCTTATCTTAATCATCTTCCGTGCTAAGGCGCTTAATGTCCCGTGAAACAGCATTTGCCTGAAAATATCTCTGGACATTTAGTTTCATTATCGCCGACCTGGGGAAGACGGTCGTGTGGCTTGAGGTGTAAATTCAGAAGCTATGTTGGATAGACTTGTACGCTTGCGCACACAAGGGGGTGAATGAGAATAGAGCGAGGGAAATACGTGTTTGCTTTCTCTCTCTTTTTCTCTCTCTCTCTATATATATCTATCTATCTATCTCCCACTTTCTTTCTCTCTCTCTTTCTCTCCTCTCTCTCTCTCTCTTTATCTATCTCTCTCTCTCTCTCTCTCTCTCTCTCTCTCTCTCTCTCTCTCTCTCTCTCTCTCTCTCTCTCTCTCTTTCTCTCTCTCTCTCTCTCTCTCTCTCTCTCTCTCTCTCTCTCTCTCTCTCTCTCTCTATCTCTCTCTCTCTCTTTCTCTCTTTTCTCTCTCTTCTATCTATCTCCCACTCTCTCTCTTTCTCTCTCCCACTGTGTGTGCGTCTGTCTGTCAGTTTCTCGCGAGTAAAACCTATACACACACACTGAAACAACCTAGAATACCCTAGAAACAGACACACTTAAAAAAAAAAAAAAAAAAAAAAAAAAAAACATAACCTACAAACCCACTCTGACACAATCAAAATCTAATCTACCCCTATACACACACACACACACACACATCACACACTCAGATACACACACACATATATATACCAACCTCTCTCACCACACATACACCACATCCACCTCCCACACACACACACACGCACCCACCCCTCTACCCCTCCCCCCAAAGCTCATTGCCACGTAAAGAACCCCAAAAGGAAAGTATCTCACGCCAGTGCCATTGTCCAGCACCCCTTCCCCCCTCCCTCCCCCCTTCCCTCCTCCTTCTTCCCCATGATGAATCCACTCCATCTAGCAGCCTTCCAAGGGTAAATGCGGGGCAATTTCCCCCTCCCCCCCCAACCGTAAGGAGACCATTCCTCAACTGCCTATTAATGTATTGTCCCGGTGATGGCAGTCCAGGAAGATGACAGGGAAGAGGACACGGGCCCCGCACTCGGCATACGGATAAGGAGGTGGGGAAATGTGCGCGTTTATATCATGTCTTCCGGTGATGCTCGTGGTGGGGGAGGGGGTGGGGGGTGGGGAGTGGGGGAGTGGGGGGAGTGGGAGTGGGGTGGGGTGGGAGGGTCCGTTCATTTCGGGGGGGTTCTTTATCTTGCTGTCTCGTGGGAAAGGGGGTGGGGGGGGGTGTTCCATATTATTCATGATGGCATTATTTTTTATCTTTATATATATATTTTTTATTCTACTTTTATTATTATTACTTCTATGTTATCATAATCATTTTGATATACTTTGTTATTATTACTTCTATGTTATCACTACAATTTTGGCCATCATATCAATTGTTACTGATATCATAATTGGATTTTATCATTATCGTCATTATTAGTATTACTTTCATTATTACCAACAAAATTTTACTATCATTATTATAAACCAACCATCAGTGTCATTATCATAATTGCTATTATTATCATTATCATCACCATCATCAGTTGCAATCATTATCATCAGAAGTATTATCATTATCATCATTATCAATTTCATTTTTATCATGAATAGCACACCCATTATCATTTTAATTATCAATATTATGAAATATTGATGATATTAAGGATTTCTACAGTTATCAGTTAACCCGTATAATAGTAATAAAAAATCTATATAACTCATCATATTTTGTACAACTCATCTGACCTCATTAACATTTAATTAGCAAAATATTGGATTGAAATAATTGATAAACATAAGTAATGAATCAGCAGATGACAATTATCTGAATATTTTTTATTATCATTTTTATTGTAATTTAAGCATTCGATAATGTATGTTGATATTCATTCCTTGATTAAGTCCATAATAATTAGTAGTTCATGTTAGAATGTTTTTGTTTGATGCATTTAATTTCACATTCATTCATTTTTTTTTTTTTAGTGTCCACGTGTCATAACGTATTTTGTTCATATCACACAGATACATATACTTATGTAAAGAATATATTTTTCTTATCCACACACGGATGTATGCACAGATTGTAAGTATAAAAACATGTATCTTAAGCAAATGTGTTTATACAATATACACATACAATTATGAAACTATAGCCAGTGTAGTGTAGAGTTCGCGTTTATACCACGCATTGCACATACAATTTTGTGTGTGTACCCTACCTGAGATGAAATTTCATATATACAAACAAACATGCACGTACTGCATATGTATATATATATATATATATATATATATATATATATATATATATATATATATATATATATTATATATATATATAGATAATAGATAGATAGATAGATATAGATATAGATATATATAGATATATATAATATAGTATAGATTATAGATATAGATAGATATAGATATTGTATGATGTAGATATGTAGGTGATATGATAGGATATGTGATATGATAGTAGATAATAGATAGATAGACATGTGTATATATTCATAGATAGATAGATAGACATACATCCATATAATGAATTCACACCATAATAACAACTTAGGCTTTTAAAGAAGTATTCATACCATGCACCACCTGCAACCCGCACACACAAGCCATCCATCAATCAAACCCACATAACCATAATCCTCACCCCCCCCTCACCCCTCCTTCCCCGACCTCTCCCCCGCCCTCTCCCTCATCCTCTCCCTCATCCTCTCCTCCTGACAGCGTGATAAGAAGCTTCATCCCAGGGACACGTAGGTGCGGTTTGCCAGGTAATGACACACGGGGCAGGAGGCGATCAAACAGGATAGAGCGAAGGGTATCGACATCACGTGACGTATCCTTCGTTGTGTCTGATATCCTCTTCGGTTTGATCCATGGTGTCCTATTCGGGCCGTCCGTCGAGGAGGCGGTGGGGTGGGGTGGGGGGGGGGGGTGGATTTATTGGCGATTGAGAGGTGTGTCTTGGGCGTGGATAGGATGGGGAATAGGATGGTTTGTATTTATCTATTTTTTATCTGTTTGTGTGATCATTGTCCTCTTGTATTTATCTTGTTTATTTCTATCTATTTGTGTGATCATTGAAGAGAGTCCCTTGTATTTTATCTTATTTTTATTTTTATCTATTTGTGTGATCATTGAAGAGAGTCTCTTGTATTTATCTTGTATATTCTTATCTATTTTTTATCTATTTGTGTGATCATTGAAGAGAGTCTCTTGTATTTATCTTATCTATTTCTTATCTATTTGTGTGATCATTGAAGAGAGTCTGTTGTATTTATCTTGTTTATTTCGTATCCTATTTGTTGTGATGCATCTGAAGAGAGTCTGTTGTATTTATCTTATTTATTTCTTATCTATTTGTGATGCATTTCGAAGAGTCCTTGTATTTATCTTATCTATTTCTTATCTATTTGTGTGACTCTATTGAAGAGAGGTCTCTTGTTATTTTATCTTATTTATTTCTTAATCTATTTGTGTGGTCATTGAAGAGAGTCTCTTGTATTTATCTTATTTATTTTTTATCTATTTGTGTGGTCATATTTGAAGAGAGTCTGTGTTTGTATCTCTATCTTGTTTATTTTTTTATTCTATTTGTTTTATTCATTGAAGAGAGGGAGTATCTTTTTTATTTATTATTTTTCTTTAATGTTTTCTTTGTGTGTGTGTGTGTGTTTTGTTTCGCATGATATATAATTGGATATCTTAATCGGTTTCTCTCGGGTCTCTGTCTGTCTGTTGTGCCTCTCTCTCTCGTCTCTCTCTCTTCTCTTCTCTCTCTCTCGTCTTCTCTCTCTCCTATTCTCTCTCTCTCCTCTCTCTCTCGTCTCTCTCTCTCATCCTCTCTCTCTTCTCTCTCCCCTGTCGTACTATATATCTATCTTCTCTTTCACTTTCATTCTCATTGAAGTCCAAAGTAGCACAATTATATCTCTATCTTGTCTGTTTTGTCTATTTTTTCTATCTTTTCGTCTATCTGTCTTTAATATCCGTCTTTATCTATCCTTCCCAGAGAGTAAAAAAAAAAAAAAAAAAAAAAAAAAAAAAAAAAAAAAAAAAAGAGAGAGAGAGAGAGAGAGAGAGAGAGAGAGAGAGAGAGAGAGAGAGAGGAGAGAGAGAGAGAGAGGAGAGAGAGAGAGAGAGAGAAATGAGAGAAGAGAGGAGAGAAGGCATCCTGAATATATATAATACTTATTCGCGTTTCAGCCATTTATTAGCCTTTTCCTGCTGCTTTTTTCATGCGAGCGGCCCCTGAAATGGCGATAGCGAGATTTTTAGAAAAAATTTGCGTATCCTTTTCCACCATCTTTTTTTATGCTGTCCCTCTTTGCCGCCTTCCTTTTTATGTCTTTCTCCTCCCTTTCCCTCACACAAAAAAGAGAGTATCGTGTATTTTTTGACACATACAATGACACGCATACACACCATACACACACACTATACACACACACACACACACACGCACGACACAAACACACACACACACGACACACGACACACGAATGTACTACGAATATACATATACAAAATTCTCTCTTCTCCTCTCTCTCTCTCTCGTCTTCTCTTCTCTTTCTCTCTCTCTCATCCTCTCTCTCTCATCTTCACACACACACACAGTGGTTCACACACACAACGGATGTTTGCACACACACATGATGTCACACAGCACCACACACACATTTGATTTGCGACCTACACACACACGTCACACACCACACACACACACTACACACACAACAGACACAACCGGCCACGCACAACATACACACAGGTACACACACATCACTGCTGTCGTTCCACACATCACAACAGAACATCAACATACATCCAAATACACACACACACATTCGCACACACACACCACAGCACACACAGCAGCACACACACAACATTTCACATCACACACGACACACACCACACACACACACCACACATCTACACACACGACAAATCCAACACACACAGACGCCGATCATCCTATGTATCCGATGGGCACACGCACCACATACACACAGACACACAAACGCAACGCCATACACATAACAGACATCAACACTACATCCAAAGATCCACACACACACATCACGCAACACACATACACAAACGACCATCACATACATCCAAAGACACACCATGTCAGACAACAGACAAACAAGCACTCTTTCCGGATAATTTTGCTGTGTCCATCGCCCAGAGCCGGATTAACGAGGGAGCCAGATGTGTTCGGATACGAAAAGCGAGATAAGATTGAGTGTAAGAAAGGGAAAAGAGGGAGAAAGAGGTGAGGAAAATAACGAGAAGGATACAGACTTTGATGATAAGAAAGGAGAGAAGGAAAGAAGAGAGAGAGAGAGAGAGAGAGGGGGGGGGGATGGAGGGGAGGGAGGGAGAATGAGAGAGAGAGGAGAGAGAGAGAGTGAGAGAGGAGGGAAAAGGAGAGGGAGTGAGAGTGAAGAGAGTGAGTGTGTGTGAGAGAGAGGAGGGAAGGGGCGGAGGGAGAGAGAGGAAGAAAGAGAGAGAGAGAAAAAAGAGAGAAGAGATTGGGAGGTAGAGAGAGAGAAAAAAAATAGAGGTGAGAGGTACAGATGGAAAATGATTTATGGAATGAGAATAATAAGCATCTTGATAACTATGTTGAAGACAGTGAAGATAATCTTAATAACGATATGAATAACAGCAACAGTGACACCAAGCAGGTTTGACCACCCAACCATTAAACACATTAATATAAATAACAATGATACCTACTCCCATAGCAGAATACCTATCACATAAAATAAAATGATATACCCACACACTAAATGAATTTATCCCGGCATTTAAGGCAGAGATATATGCGTGTGTGCATTTTGGCTTTTATCCAAATTGGGTCTCTGTTTTGAGATAACTGGTATTCATCCGCAATACAGAATTGAATGATTTATCAAAGATGCAAGTTGGGAAAGAAAGGAAACGAGGTGAAGAGAGAGGGGGGGAGGAGGGGGAGAGAAAGAGAGGAGAGGAGGGGGGAATGAAGAAGTGAGATAGATAGATACGAAAG
>NW_020871864.1:212743-215243 GCF_003789085.1 Penaeus vannamei
AACCCCCCTACCACCCCCACCCCGCCCCCACCCCCATCCCCCTCTCACGTCTCGACTTTATACCCTTTATACCCTCGGGTGCTATGGCATGCAGAGCTATTGCATTTTCAATAGTTTATGCAACACTAAAACCTTGTCCCATTATGCGGGAATGGGCGCTTTACTTCCGCTTCCTTCCCGTCTCCCTTAAACTCCCTTTTTCTTCTTTATCCTCCCTTCTCCCTTCTCCTTCCTTCTCCCTTTTCTTTCCTTTTTACTTCCTTCTCCTCTCTTTTGATTCCTTATCCTCCCTTCTCCCTTTTCTTTCCTTTTACTTCCTTCTCCTCTCTTTTGATTCCTTGTTCTCCCTTCTCCCTTTTCATTCCTTATCCTCCCTTCTCCTCTCTTTTCATTCCTTCTCCTCCCTTCTCCCTTTTCTTTTCTTTCCTTCTCCTCCCTTTTCCTTTCTTTCTTCCTTTCTCCCTTCAACTCTATTTTTCTTCCTTATCCTCCCTTCTCCTCTCTTTTCATTCCCTATCCTCCCTTCTCCCTTCAACACCCTTCTAATCTCCTTTCATTCCTTATCCTCCCTTCTCCCTTCAAATCCCTTCTCCTTCCTTGCCCCTTCTCCTCTCTTTTCCTTTCTTTCTTCCCTTCCTCTCCCTTCCCTCCCTTCTCCTTCCTTATCCTCCCTTCTCATCCCTTCCCTTCCCTTCCTCTCCCTCCCTTAATAAAACAAATACTTCATTATCTTTCTCCTTTTTCTTCTTCTTCTTTCATCTTCATCTTCTTTATAATTTTCCTTTTTCCATTCTTCTTCTTCTTCTTCTTCTTCATAATTTTCCTGTTTTCCATTCTTCTTCTTCATCTTCTTCTTCATTTTCCTCCCCCCCCCTTCTTCTTCTTCTTCATCTTCATAATAATAATAATAATAATGATAAATAAATATAATAATAATAATAATAATAATAATAATAATAATTAATAAATAATAATAATAATAATAATAATAATGATAATAATAATGATGATGATGATGATGATGATGATGTAATAATAATTCAATAATTTTCCTGTTTTCCATTCTTCTTCTTCTTCTTCATAATTTTCCTGTTTTCCACCCCACCCCCCCCCAACCAAACACCCACCCACCCACCCACCCACCCCATTTTTGGACGCTCCGCCCATGAAATTCATTCAGATTCTCTCACAAGGATTTGTTTACGCCCTTTAAGGATATTATCGAAGGACCACATCTGCCTACGCCGGGAGGTCGTCCTTCATCCCACGTCCTACGGTTCATTCGGGAGGAGACGAAGGAGAAACGAAGAGAAGGAAGAAAGAATGATAGAAAGAGAGAAAGAAAGAAAGAAAAGCGAAGGAATGAGAGAGAGAATGAAAGAGAGAGAGAGAAAGAAAGAAAAGAAAAGCGAGACTGGTAGAAGAGAGAATGAGGGAGAAACCCTACGGTCCATTCGGGAGAAGACGATGGAGAAACGAAGAGAAGGAAGAAAGAATGAAAGAAAGAGAGAAAGAAAGAAAGGAAAGCGAAGGCGGGGTAGAAGAGAGAATGAGGGAAAACCCTACGGTTCATTCGGGAGAAGACGAAGGAGAACGAAGAGATGGAAGAAAGAATGAAGGAAAAGAGAGAGAAAGAAAGAAAGAATGAAAAAAGAGAGAGAAAGAAAGGAAAAGAAAAGCGAAGGCTGGTAAAAGAGGGAATGAGGGGACGAAGGAGAAACGAAGAGAAGGAAGAAAGAATGAGAGAAAGAGAGAAAGAAAGAAAGAAAAGCGAAGACTGGTAGAAGAGAGAATGAGGGACGAAGGAGAAACGAAGAGAAGGAAGAAAGAATGATAGAAAGAGAGAAAGAAAGAAAGAAAAGCGAAGGCTGGTAGAAGAGAGAATGAGGGAGAAACCCTACGGTTCATTTGGGAGAAGACGAAGGAGAAACGAAGAGAAGGAAGAAAGAATGAAGGAATGAGAGAAAGAAAGAAAGAAAAGAAAGAAAAAAAGCGAAGGCTGGTAAAAGAGGGAATGAGGGGACGAAGGAGAAACGAAGAGAAGGAAGAAAGAATGAAAGAAAGATTGAGAAAGAAAGAAAGAAAAGAAAGAAAAAAAGCGAAGCTGGGTAAAAGAGGGAATGAGGGACGAAGAGAAACGATGAGAAGAAGGAAAGAATGAAAGAAAGATTGAGAAAAAAAGAAAGAAAAAAGCGAAGGCTGGTAAAAGAGGGAATGAGGGGACGAAGGAGAAACGAAGCGAAGAAGAAAAGAATGAAGAAAGAGAGAAAGAAAGAGAAAAGCGAAGGCTGTAGAAGAGAGAATGGGAGAAACCTACGGTTCATTCGGGAGACGACGAAGGAGAAACGAAGAGAAGGAAGAAAGAATGAAGAATGAGAGAGAAAGAAAGAAAGAAAGAAAAAAAAAAGCGAAGCTGGTAAAAGAGGAAAGGAGGACGAAGGAGAAACGAAGAGAAGGAAGAAGGAATGAGAGAAAGAGAGAAAGAAAGAAAAAAAAAGCG
>NW_020871864.1:245243-282743 GCF_003789085.1 Penaeus vannamei
TTGCGAGTGTGGTTCTCAAAAGGGGGGTAGGGTAAAGTGTATGAGAATGGGTGTGAGGGAGAAGAGGGGAGGTGTGTGAATTAGGGCGAGGTCTGGGAATGTCGATAGTGGATATGTGAGGGGATATTAGGAATTGAGGGAGGGAGAAGAGAGGGGTGGGGAGGAAGAAACGAAAGAGAAAGGGAAGGAGAGCAGAAAATGAGAGCAGAGAGAAAGAGAGGTGGGGAGGAAGAAAGAAAGAGAAAGAGAGGGGGGAGAGGGAGAAATGAAGAGCGAGAGGGAAGAAGAGAGAAGGCAGAGAGAGAGGGAGTAGGAGAGGAAAGAGAAGAGAGAGAGAGAGAGGGAAGAGAAGAAGAGAAAGAGAAGAAAGAGAGAAGAGAGAGAGAGAGAGAGAGAGAAAGAAAAGAAGAAAGAAAGAAACAAAAACTACCACACAAAAAAACGGAAGAGATACAGTGAAAGACAATTAATAAAGAAAAAATCAATTATAACACCCGAAAGTACAGACCCTCTATTCTTCACGTGTTCTCATTCTTCACAGAACACACAGACCAGAATTTACGACCTACTTCGTCACAAATATTAATAGATATCGCAAGCATAATGACAAAAGGACATGCAAAGTTTCTATTTCAAAAAAAAAAAAAAAAAAAAAAAAAAAAAAAAAAAAAAACTCAGATCTAGATGAAAGCAATAAGCATGATATTTACGATACAGTATAGTCATCTATGTTTGTTTATTATTACAGGTGTATACATATGCTCATACATGCTTATATGTATGTATATAAATGTATATGATATGTGTGTGTGTGTGTGTGTGTGTGTGTGTGATGTGTTGTGTGTGTGTGTGTGTGTGTGTGTTGTGTCTATATATATATATATATATTAATATATATATATATATATATATATATATATATATATATATATATATATATATATATATACTATATATATATATATAATATATTAATATATATATATATATATATATATATATATATATATATATATATATATATATATATATTATATATATGTATATATATATATATATAATATATATATATTATATATATATATATATATATATTATATTTACACTATGCATGTATGTATATGTATGTATTATTTATCACGCACACACATACGTAGATGCGCGCAGGGGGGGGGGCGGGGAGCGAGAGGCCGTTAGATTAATGATTAAATGATTATCCGAAGGCGGAAGTCGAGCATCGGTTAGGGACGCTTGTGACACTTATACCGGCCTCCGCTTTTGAAGGCTCCTTTCTCTCTCTCTCTCTCTCTCTCTCTCTCTCTCTCTCTCTCTCTCTCTTCCTGTCTCTCTCTCTCTCTTCTCTCTCTCTCTCTGTCTCTCTTCTGTCTGTCTCTCTGACCTTTTTCTCTCTCTCTTTCTCATTCTCTCTCCATTTCTCTTTCTCTCTCTCTCTCTCTCTTTCTCTCTCCTCTCTCTCTCTCTCTCTCTCTCTCTCCCTCTCTCTCTCTCTCTCTCTTCTCTTTCTCTCTCTCTCTCTCTCTCTCTTCTCTCTCTCTCTCTCTCTCTCTCTCTCTCTCTCTCTCTCTCTTCTCCTCTCTCTCTCTCTCTCTCTCTCTCTCCTCTTCTCTCTCTCACATCACTCACTCACTCTCTACTCTCTCTCTCATCTCTCATCTCTATTTAATATATACACTATATATATATCACATAATATATTATTATATATATATATATATATATATATATATATATATATATTATATATATATATATATATATATTCTATATCTATCTATCTATCTATCTATCTATCTATCTATCTATCTATCTATCTATCTATCTATCTATCTATCTATCTATCTATCTATATACGTATTTATCTGTGTATTTCTTCTTGTCTCCCTTAATGAATCTCGTAAAATGGATGTAAACATTTTTATTTTCGCATTTTTATTGATGAGTCTCATTATAAAAGGATGTAGCGAATGATAAATAATGCCACACATACCAAACATTTTCTCAGTTAAGAATTTATCTGCGAAGATAATATTTTATACTGGTTTAACGTGTAGAGTGGACTGTGTGTAGATCAGTGCATTTAAGGATACCACGTACGGAAGTCTGACAGGTCAAATGTACGAATATTTCCGTTATCAACAAATGGCATTTCAATTTGACCTTTAAGTGCAAGATGCCACGCTAGTGTACGTAATATTTTATAAAGGTCTTCGTAAATCCTTATTCACACTTATTTTTTATTTTTTATTTATTTTATTTATTTATTTATTTTATTTTTATATTTATTTTTTTTTTTTTTTTGGTAATGGTTTTAAAGAAAATATTATTTTGTTTGTGTACTGATCGGTGACATTACTATGATACACATTATGGTTTACATACAAGAACGAAAGTACATTCTTTTCAGGTTTATTGTCCAGAAAAAAACATATAGATAAACAATATTGATAATGTTGTTTATTTGGAAAATACATAAATTTTATTTCTTTCTCGACCTATTATAGAAGCCAAAGTGCGTACACGTTCATACGCACACACGCACGCACACACACACAAACACACGCACACACACACACACACATAAACATACACGGCGCGCGGAAGCATACACATGTACACAAATTTAATTTACATTTAATGTATTTAATAAATTTAATGTACACAAATTTAAATGTAAACAATAAAAACAAAATATGGAGAGATGCAGTCAGATAAACAACCAATCAAAAAGAAAACACACGAATATCAACACGCAATGATACACAGACGGTACACACAACTACACACAACGCACTTGGAACACAAAGGTCCAAAACGCATCCAAAACCCACGTGGATCTGACCTTTAAACGCACGGAGAACACACCAGCACACTCGCCCCAGGCATGGAAAAAAGTGATATGCCAAGAATGCTAGCATATAATTTTTTCCTGATGGCCACAATCTAGCTCGTATTACCACCGAGACTACGTGAATGATAGTATATGTAGCCCAGTTGTCGGTAGTCCCTGGAAATTGTAAGTATTATTTTGACACGGGGACTGTTGGGGATAAGGTAGGAGAAAGGGTGGAAAAAATAAGGCGAGGAGAAAAAGGGACAGAGGAAGAGTAGGAGAAGGAGTGAATGAAGGGAGAAGAGAGAGAGAAAGAACAGAGGAGGGTAAGAGAAAGAGGTGAAGAAAGGGAGAAGAGAGAGAAAAAGAATAGAGGAAGAGTAGGAGAAGAGGTGGATGAGGGGAGAAGAGAGAGAAAAAGAGCAGAAGAAGAGTAGGAGAAGGGGTGAATGAGGGGAAAAGAGAGAAAAGGGACAGAGGAAGAGTAGGAAAAGGGATGAATGAGGGGAGAAGAGAGAGAAAAAGGACAGAGGAAGAATAGGAAAAGGAGTGAAGGAAGGGAGAAGAGAGAGAAAAAGGACAGATAAAGAGTAGGAAAAGGGAAATGAGGGAGAAGAGAGAGAAAAGGGCAGAGGAGAGTAGAAAAGGGGTGTAGGAAGGGGGAAGTAGAGAGAAAAAAAGAGAAGAGAGGAAAAAGGGGTAGAAGAGAGAGAGAAAAAGAATAGAGAGTAGGAGAAGAGGTGAATGAGGGAAAAGAGAGAGAAAAATGACAGAGGAAGAGTAGAAAAGGGTGAGAGGAGGAAAAAGACAGAGAAGAAGAGTAGGAAAAGGGGTGAATGAGGGGAGAAGAGAGAGAAAAAAGGCAGAGGAAGAGTAGGAGAAGAGGTGAATGAGGGGAGAAGAGAGAGAAAAGGGACAGAAGGGAAGAGAAGAAGGGTGAAAGGGGGAGAAGAGAAGAAAGGGGAGAGGAAGAGTAGGGGAAGGCGGGAAGGAGAGGAAAAGAGAGAGAAAAAAAAGCAGAGAAGAGTAGGAAAAGGGTTGAGGGAGGAGAAGAGAGGAGAGAAAAAGAGCAGAAGAGGGTTTAGAGAAAGGGGGGAGGAGGGGAGAAAAAGGGAAGAATGGGAAGAGAGTAAAGAGAGAAGTCGGAAAGTGGGAAATAAAGGAGGAGGAATGAAAGAAATCAGAAAAGAGGTAACAAGAGAGTCTGGAAGAGAAAATAAGCTAGAAGAAGAAGAAAAAAAATCGTAAAAAGAGGAAGAACGAGAATGAAAGATAAACCAAGAGGTGGAAAAGAGAAAAGAAAGCTTAAAGAAACGAAAGCGACCCAAGGGAGACAGAGAGAGAGAAAAAAACAAACAGGATAACAACAAGCCGGGATAGAAGAGAAGGAAAAAACACGTATAAAATGGAGACATTAGGAAGAGAGAGAGAGAGAGAGAGAGAGAGAGAGAGAGAGAGAGAGAGAGAGAGAGAGAGAGAGAGAGAGAGAGGAGAGAGAGAGAGAGAGAGAAGAGAGGAAGAGAGAAGAAAGGAAAAGAGAAGAGAAGAGAGAGAGAGAAGAAGAGACAGACAGACAGACAGACAGACAGACAGACAGACACAGAGAAAGAGAAAGAGAGACAGAGAAGAGAAGAAAAGAGACTGCAGTAGTCAACACAGTGCAAAGTTTACAGGCCCCTTGGGAGGAGGCTTCTGAGGCAGTGTTGCTGATGGACTAACGTCTGTTGCTGTTATTGGAGTACGTGTTGGGGCCAGAGGAGGTGGGGGGGAGTGGGAGGAGGTGGAGCGTGGGAGAGGGAAAAGGGGGTAAGAAGGAGGGTGGGGAGGGGAGGGGGGAAGGAAGGGAGGGGGTGGGGGAGGGAAGGGTGGGAGGGAGGAGGAGAGGGGAGGAAGAAGGGGAAGGGGGTAAGGAAGGAGGCGTGGGGAGGGAGGGGGGAAGTAAGGGAGGAGGTGAGGGGAGAAGAGGGGGCGAGGGAGAGAGAGGGGGAAGGAAAGGGAGAGGGGAGGGAAGGGGGGGAAGGAGGAGGAGGAGGGAAGGAGGGAGAAGGTAGAAGGAGGGAGGGAAAAAGGGGGAAGGAAAGAGGAGAGGTGGGAGGGAAGAGAAGGGGGGAAAGAAGGAGGGAGGGTGGGAGGGAAGAGAGGGGGAAGGAGAAGGGCGAGGGAGAGGGGAAGGGGAGGAACGAGAGGAGAGAGGAGAAGGGGAGAGGGAGGAGGGAGGAGGGTAGAGGAAGGAGAGAAGGGAGGAGGAGAAGGAGAGAAATGGGAAAGGAGGTTGGAGAGGAGAGAAGGAGAGGATGAGGAGAAGGAAGGGAGGAGGGAGAGCAGAAGGAGGGTGGGAGAAAAGAGGGGAGGGGAAGAAGAAGAAGAGAAAAGGAGACAGAGAGGCAGAGACGATGGGCGAAGAGAGAAAAAAAGAGGGGGGGCGAGTGAGAGAGAGAGAAGAACGAGAGAGAGAGAGAGAGAGAGAGAGAGAGAGAAGAGAGAGAGTGAGAGAAGAGAGAGAGTGATGAGTGAGAGAGTGAGAGAGAGAGAAAGAAAGAAAGACAGACAGAGAAGAACGGAAAAAAACACGAGAGAAAATAAAAAGAGAGAGACAGAAAAAAAGGGGGCATTAAAATTCAAAACATTTCAAGTGACTTAAGACCGAGTACACCTGGGTCATCCCCCCACCCCACCACCCCACCCCCACCTCCCCATCCCGCCCCCCACCCCCTAATCCTCCCTTCCAGTCTCTTACTCTTATTTACTCCTATTTATTTCCCTTTACGTATAAATTGCAAAACATAAGAGTTATTCATCTCTCTGCCAAGGAAGTTACGCTTTTGGTCGCGTTGATAGTTAGTTTGTTGGTTAGTTAGCATAATAACTCAAAAAGTTATAGCGTTTCGTATAATATATATGTATAGGTGTCTTTTAGCCTAATTTGGATGCCATTAAATTTTGTTGGCGATCCGTATATCATTTGTTTGTTTGTTAGCAGGATAAATAAAAAAGTTATAAATAGTTTTTTGTACAATAGATATAAATAGGCGTGGCTTAGGCACAATAGATATAAATAGGCGTGGCTTAGGCTAACGTAGATGCCACTAAAATTTTGTTGGTGATTCGAATTCAGTAATATATTGAATTCTTAGATAATTAAACCTATTGTCTTGTCTCCACCAATGAGGTTATGTTCACGGGCGTCACCTGTGTACCTGAGAAGAGTGATTTTAATGTAATTCTTTATGTGTGATTTTTTTTTTTTTTTTTTTTTTTTTTTTTTTTGTATCAGTGACTTTATTGCCCTGGCGGAGGTATGCGGTCTATGAGTGCTTCTAGTTTTCATTATGTTTTATATATAATATATAATATATATATATATATATATATATATATATATAGAGAGAGAGAGAGAGAGAGAGAGAGAGAGAGAGAGAGAGAGAGAAGAGAGAGAGAGAGAGAGAGAGAGAAAGAGAGAGAAAGAAAGAGAGAGAGAGAGAGAGAGAGAGAGAGAGATTCGTAACAAAAAATAAGAACGTATTTTTTTTTAATAGATAGATTGGCTAAACAGAAAGAATGTACATTTCTCAAACATTATTCTTAACAGAGATTGCAAATTAATATGAACAGGAAAGATTTAGGTTCTAATAGTAACAGTAATAACATTTCTAGTCATGATAATCGTCATGATAATGATGCTAATAGTAATGATAAGAATGATGATAATGATAACAATGCTAATGGTATAGATAATCATCATGATAATGATTATAAGAATGATAATGATGATAAGAATGATGATGATGATGATAACAATAATAATATAATAATCATAATATAATAAATAATAATAATGAATAATGTACAATAATATGGGCAATAATAATGATGATAACAAATAATGATAATGATAGTAATGATGATGATGATGATAGTAATAAGAATAAGAATAAGAATAACGGTAATAATGATAAGAATAATAATAACAATGATGATGATGTGATGATGTAGTAATGATAATAAAATAATAATAACAAATAATAAATAATTAATAATAATGGATAATAAAATAATAATAATAATAATAATAATAATAATGTAATAATTAATAATAATATTCTAATAATAATAATAATTCTAATAATAATAATGATAATAGTAATAGTAGTGGTAACATGAATAATAAACATGACGATGATGAAGAGAAGGAGGAGGAGGAAAGTATAATAAAATAAATAACTATAAAGGTTATCATAACAACGATAATAGCATTATCATTGATAATGTAGATAATGAACTTGTAAGTGCCAGTAAGAGCAGTAATAATAATAATAATAATACCAGACGCAAAGTTACATCCATATTTCGTATTACATTTGCAGTGTTTTTTTTTAGAAAAGTTAAGGTGTCATTTGTTTTTGTTTTTTTTATAAATGTCTTATTGTGTTCTTCAAGAGCTTCTTAACTTCCCTTTGTTGTTCTTGTTTTCGCTACATTATCTTTGCTTTTTTGTTGTTGTTTTTTATGAAGTGTATCCTGTGTCTTTAGTTATTTTTGTTTTGATTTCTGTGGTTTCAATTACTACCATATTTTTGTTTTCCGTCTTTGCCTTATCTTTCTTATCACCACAGTTCCTTTATATCGTTTCACGTAATGTCTGTCTGTCTGTTTTTTGACTCTGTTCTGTCCTCCCTCTCTCTCCTCTCTTCTCTCTCTCTCTCTCTCTCTCTCTCTCTCTCTCCTCTCTCTCCTCTCTCTCTCTCTCTGTCTGTCTGTCTGTCTGTCTGTCTGTCTCTCTCTCTCTCTCTCTCTTCTCTCTCGTCTCTCTCTCTCTCTCTCTCTCTCTCTCTCTCTCTCTCTCTCTCTCTCCTCTCTCTCTCTCTCTCTCTCTCTCTCTCTTCTCGCTCATCTCTCTCTCTCTTTGCTTTCTTCTTCTCTACCTTGCAGAGTCTCCTTCCTTTCCTTGAAGTGTCTTACTACTTTCTCTACAGTGTCTTCTTGTTTCCCCGACAGTGCTGTCTCTCCTTACAGTGTCTCTTGGTCTTGCTTACAGTGTGTCTCTTTGTCTTCTTGTTTTCCTTATAGTGCTCTTCTCCTTTCTTATTTGTTTGTTTTTTTTCTTCATGAGTATCTTTTTGTCTTCCTTACAGTGCTCTCTTTCCTTCCCACACTGTGTTTGGTCTTCTTTGCAATGTCTTTTCGTCTTCGTTACAGTGTCTTTATCTTCGTCACAGTATCTTCATATCTTTGTTACAGTGTTCTCCCTCTTTCCTTACGGTGTCTTTTTGTCTTCGTTACTGTGACTCCTTCTCTTTCCATACAGAAACTTTTTCGATACAGTGACTTTTTGTCTTCGTTACAGTGTCTTTATTCGTACAGGTTCTTTATCTTCGTTCCAGCATCTTCCTATCTTTGTTACAGTGTCTTTCTCTTCGTTACAGTATCTTCCTATCTTTGTTACAGTTGTCCTCTCTCTCTTTCCTTACAGTGTCTTTTCGTCTTCGTTACAGTGTCTTCTTGCTGATTCTGGTATTAAACTTGGATACTTTGGCAAATTTTTTTTTTTTTTTTTTTGTCACAGTTTCTTTATTTTGTTACAGTTCCTTCCTATCTTTTAGAGTGCTCTTCTCTCCTTACAGTGTCTTTTTTACTTCGTTACAGTGTCTCCTCTCTTTTCTCTCGTTACAGTGACTTCTTCTCTTCCTTACAGTGTCTTTTTGTCTTCGTCATAGTGTCTTTATCTTCGTCACAGCATCTTCCTATCTTTGTTACAGTGCTTTCTCTCTTTCCTTACAGTGTCTTTTCGTTCTTCGTTACAGTGTCTTCTTTACTTCGTTACAGTGCCTTTTGTCTTCGTCATAGTGTCTTTATCTTCGTTTACATCATCTTCCTATCTTCGTTACAGTGCCCTCTCTCTTTCCTTACAGTGTCTTTTTGTCTTCGTTACAGCATCTTCCTATCTTTGTTACAGTGCCTTTCTCTGTTTTTTATTTCCGTTCCAGTATCTTCCTATATTTGTTACAGTGCTCTCTCTCTTTCCTTACAGTGTCTTTTCGTCTTCGTTACAGTGTCTTCTCTTCTTTTCTTCCATACAAGACTTTTTTCGTTACAGTGACTTCTTGTCTTCGTCACAGTATCTTCCTATATTTGTTACAGTGCTCTCTCTCTTTCCTTACAGTGTCTTTTGTCTTCGTTACAGTGACTTCTTCTCTTCCTTACAGTGACTCCTTTCGTTACAGTGTCTTCTCTTCTTTGTCACAGTGTCTTTATATTCGTCGCAGCATCTTCCTATCTTTGTTACAGTGCCCTTTCTCTCTTTCCTTACAGTGTCTTTTCGTCTTCCTTACAGTGGCTTTCTTCGTCAACGTGTCTTTGTCTTCGTCACAGCATCTTCCTATCTTTGTTACAGTGTCTTTCTCTTCGTCACAGCATCTTCCTATCTTCGTTACAGTGTCCTCTCTCTCTCTCCTTAAAGTGTCTTTTCGTCTTCGTTACAGTGTCCTCTCTCTTTACTTACAGTGTCTTCTCTTCGTTACAGTGTCTTTCGTTCGTTACAGCTTCCTTACAGTGTCTTCTTCTCTTCGTTACAGTTGTCTTTCTCGTCTTCGTTACAGTGTCTCTCTCTTTCTTTACAGTGTCTTCTTTACCGTTACAGTGTCGTCTGTCTATTCTCTTCTTGGTACTCTTCTTCTCTTCGTATACAGTGTCTTTTCGTCTTCGTTACAGATGTCTTTTCTCTTCGTTTACAGTGATCTTTCGTCTTTCGTACAGTGTCTTCTTGCTGATTCTGGTATTAAACTTGGATACTTTGGCAATTTGGAAAGTTACGCTTGACCGCCTAAGGGAGTTGCTCGTGTCAACCCCCTCCCCCCTCACCCCACCCCCTCCTTCCTCTTCTTGAAAGTCTTCTTATCTTTATCATCATCTTCTTCTTCTTTCTTGGTCTTTTTGTTGTTTTTTCTACGATTTTTTTTCTTTCTTTCTTTCTTTATTCTGCCTGTTTCTTGTTCTTTTTCTGCTTCTTTTCTCCTTTTCTTTATCTTATTCTTTTACTTTTTTCCTTCTCTCCTCTTCTTCGAATTCTTCTTCTTCTTCTTCTGTTACTACTACTACTATTACTACTTCTTCTTAATCGTCTTCTTCCGCTATACCATTGTTCTTGTAATTTTTTTTGTATGTTTGATGGAAAGGGGTAGAAGAAAGGAGGGGTGGGGTGGTAGGGAGGGAGGGAAGAGGGAGGGAAGGGGGAGGGAAGGGGCAGAGGAGGGAAGGAAGGGAGGGAGGGAAGGAAGAGGGAGGAGGAAGAGGCAGGGGGGGAGGGAAGGGGAAGAGAAGGAGAGAAGGGGCAGAGAAGGAGGAGAGGAGGAAAGGCAAGGAGGAAAATGAGGAGAGGAGGGGCAAGGAGAGAGATGGGAGAGGGAGTGGAGGAGGACAGATGTGTAAGAGGAAGAATGAGGAAGGGGAGGATATAAGGGAGGGAGAGAGAGAGGTAATGGAGGGAAGCAAGAGGAAGGAGGAGAAGAAGAGAAGAGGTAGGAAGGTACAAGGGAGGGAGGAAGAGATAGGGGAAGGGAAGAGGTAGGGAGGGGATGGGAGGGAAGAGAGAAGGAAGGAAAGGAAAAAGTAGAGCAGGAGGGGGAGAGAAGACAGAAGTGATATTGAAGAGAAGGAAAAAGAGAAGGAAAAGGAAGAGGAGGAGTAAGCGTAAGAGTAAGAAAAGAAAAGAAAAGAGAAGGGGAAGAGGAAGAAGAAGAGTAGTTTCCACTGGCGAGTGTTTTAGGGTCAGAAATCTTGCAAGATGAGAGTAGATCTTAAGTTTAGTTCGGGAATTGGGGCGAGCTAAGTTTTGTCCTTGGGATGGGGGAGGGGGGAGGGGGGGGGATCTTGACTGGCGACTCGGTGGGGGGGGGAGGGGGGAGATAAAAGAAGATTTAAAGAGAGAGATGATAACCTTTTCTTCCTTTTCTGTAAGGAAGAAATGGAGACACTGTAACGAAGCCAAAACAGACACTAAGGAAAGAGAGTGTCCTCTCACTCTCCTTACAGTGTCTTTTTGTCTTCGTCACAGTGTCTTTATCTTCGTGTATCTTCCTCTCTTTGTTACAGTTCCCCTCTCTCTATTTCTTAGTGTCTTTTTGTCTTCGTTACAGTTCTTCTCTTCCTTACAGTGTTTTTTTCGTTACAGTGACTATTTGTCTTCTTCAAAGTGTCTTTATCTTCGTCACAGTATCATCCTATCTTCGTTACAGTGCTCTCTCTCTTTTCTTACAGTGACTTTTTGTCTTCGTTACAGTTCTTCTCTTCCTTACAGTGTCTTTTTGTCTTCGTCACAGTGTCTTTATCTTCGTCACAGTATCCTCCTATCTTTGTTACAGTTCCCTCTCTCTTTTCTTAGTGTCTTTTTGTCTTCGTTACAGTTCTTCTCTTACTTACAGTGAGTTTTTTTTCGTTACAGTGACTTCTTGTCTTCGTCACAGTGTCTTTATCTTCGTCACAGTATCCTCCTATCTTCGTTACAGTGACTTCTTTTCTTCCATACAGTGACTTTATTTGTTACAGTGACTTCTTCTCTTCCATACAGTGACTTTATTTGTTACAGTGACTTCTTCTCTTCCATACAGTGACTTTATTTGTTACAGTGACTTCTTCTCTTCCATACAGTGACTTTATTTGTTACAGTGACTTCTTCTCTTCCATACAGTGACTTTATTTGTTACAGTGACTTTTTTTCTTCCATACAGTGACTTTATTTGTTACAGTGACTTTTTTTTCTTCCATACAGTACTTTATTTGTTACAGTGACAGTGACTTCTCTTCCATACAGTGACTTTATTTTTTGTTACAGTGACTTTATTTGTTACAGTGACTTCTTCTCTTCATTATCTTCGTTACAGTGCCCCTTGACGTCACTTCAAAGACACACTCAGACGGATCTCAACTCGACCCCTAAAAAGTCCCCCTTTTGGCACGCTTTTCCTTCGTCTGTGTCCCCTGTTGCTCCTTCTACGGCGTTTAGTGGCTTCGGAGGATCTCGCAGGTGTCCCTCTCAGCACCTGGGGGAGTAGGGGGGAGGCAGGGGGAAGGGAGGGGGGAGGGGGAAGGAAGGAGGGGAAGGAGGGGGGAGGGAGGGAGGCGGGAAAGGGGGAAGGGAGGGCAGGGGGAAGGGAAGGGAAGGGAATGGAGGCAGGGGAAGGGAAAGGGGGAGGCAGGGAGGGGAAGGGGATGGGAGGGCAAGGGGGAAGGAAAGGATGGGGCTGGGGAAGGGATGGAGGGGGAAGGCAGGGGAAGGGAGGGGGCAGGGGATAGGAAGGGGGAGTTTGAAGGGAAGGAAGGGGCCGGGGGGGGAAGGGAGGGGGGAGGGACGGGAGGGAAAATTCCAATATTTTGAAATTCGATGCTACGTTTTTTCTTCTTCTTCTTCTTCTTCTTCTTCTTAACACTGAGGCGTTTTTTTTTTTTCTTTCTTTTCTTTTTCTTCTTCTTTTTCGTCTTTTCTTTCTTTTTTTTCGTCTTGTCTTTTTTTTTAAGCTTACTTCCATTACCCTTTTCTCTTTTTTTGTTATTCCTTTTATTTATTTATTTATCTTATTACCTCTTTCTTTTTCATTTCTTGTCTTTTTCTTTCTTTTTCTTGAGAATATCTTTTTTATTCATTTCCTTTTTTCCGTTTCTTAAATTTCGCTTTTTCAAATCCATCCTATTCTTCCTTTTACACTTCTTTTTCCTCTTCGCTTTCTTGTTCTCCTTTCCTTTTCCATTTGTATTCTTCTTTAATCATCTCCTTTTCATTTCCTTTTTTGCTGTTTTGAAAAAGTGAATGAATGAATGAATAAATAAATAAATAAATAAAACCAAAAGAACAAAAAGTTAAAAAAGACGAAAAAAATAAATTAATAGATGAATTAAAAAAATGAATAAAAATTAAAGAATAAAAAGTGAAAAGACGGAAAAAAAGAAAATAAATGAATAGATAAATAAATAAAAACAAAATTAAAGAACAAAAAGTGAAAAAGGCGAAAAAAAAGAATAAATAAATAGATAAATAAAAAAATAAAAAGAACAAGAAGCTAAAAANAGAGAGAGAAGGAGAAGAGAGAGAGAGAGAGAGAGAGAGAGAGAGAGAGAGAGAGAGAGAGAGAGAGAGAGAGAGAGATCATAAGGAAAATCCCCAACAAGGTCTCTATTCTTCGCCGAGTCACGTCTTCAAGATTCTCATTAATACGACAATAACAAAACACACTTACACACTTGTTCTTTCCACCACCTCGTATTTATCGTTTTTTTTTCGTTTTACCCTTTTCTTTTCTTTCACTCTTTTTCTTTCCACTTTCTCTTTTTTCTTTTCCTTCTTTTTCTCTCTATCACTTCTTTTTTGTTTTTTCTTTCCTTTTTCTTTTTCTCTCTTTTCTTCGTTTTTCTTTTTCTCTCTTTCACTTTCTATTTCTTTCGTTTTTCTTTTTTTTCTTTTTCCTTTCTCTCTTTCACATTCTCTTTTCGTCCGTTTTCCTTCATTCACTTTCTCTCTATCACTTTCTTTTTTTGTTTGTTCTTTTTCCTCTTTCTTCTTTACTTTCTCTTTTCCTTCGTTTTCCTTCTTTTTTTCTCTCTTTCACTTTCTTTTTTTTTTCTTTTTCTTTCTCTCTTTCACTTTCTATTTTTTTTCTTTTTCTTTCTCTCTTTCACTTTGTCTTTTTCATTTTCTTCTTTCATTTTTCTTTCTCTCTTTCACTTTCTCTTTTTCTTTTTCCTTCTTTTTTTCTCTTCTCACTTTTCTCTTTTTTTTTTTCTTCTTTTCTTTCTCTTTCACCTTCTCTTTTTCTTTTTTCTTCTTCTTCTTTCTCTCGTTAACTATCTCTTTTTCTTTTTTTGTTTTTGTTTTCTTTCTCTCTTTCACTTTTTTCTTTTTTATTATGTATTTCTTTCTGTCTGTCTATGTCTGTCTGTTTGGGTTTTCTCTTTTATTGTTTCTTTACCTTTGCGACTTTCTATTTGTGTGTTTGTTTGTGCCTGTTTGTCTGTCTGTCTGTTTATCTCTCTCTCTCTCTGAATCCCTTCCCCCATTCCTCTCATCCTTCTCTCTCTTCTTTTTCTCCCCCTTTCGCTCTCTCCTCCCTTCCCTCTCCTCTCCTACCTTCTTTCTCTCACTTTCCCCTCTCTCCTTTCCCTCTCTCCCCTTTATTTTTTTTTTTCATCTCTCCTCCCATTCTGCCCCCTTTCCCTCTTTTCTCCCTTCCCTTTCTCCCTTTTTCCTCTCTCCTCTCTTCCCTCTCTCTCCCCTCCTCCCCCTTTCCTTCCCACTCTCTTTCCACTTCTCTCCCCTTCCTCCTCCTTCCCCTCCCTCCCTTCCCTCTCTCTTCATTCTTTCTCCTCCCTTTCCTCCTCCTTCCCTTCCCACTCTCCTTTCATTCTCTCTCCATTCTTTCTCTCTCTCCACTTCTTCTTCCTTTCCCTCTCTCCTTTCTTTCTCTCTCCTCTCCCTCCCCCTTCCCTTCCGTCTCTCCTTTTCCCCTCTCCCTTCCTCCCCTCCTCCCCTCTTTCCTCTCTCTTCTCTTCCCTCTCACCTTCCTTCCCTCCCTCCTTTTCCCTCTCTCACCATTCTCTCTCCTCCCTTCCTTCACCCCTTTCTCCTCCCTTGCCTTCCCTCTTTCATTCTTTCTCTCTCCTTCCTTCTTCCCTCCTTCTTCCCTCTCTCAACATTCTCTCTCCCCTTCCCTCCCCCTTCCCTTCCTCTCTCCATTCTCCTCCTCACCTCCCCTCACACTGCCTTCCCTCTCCATACCAATCCCTCTCTCCTCCCACCCACCCCTCCCTCCCCCCTCCCTCTTCCTTTCTCTCGTCACGTGTTTCTGACATGTTGTCTTTGATGTACCTGACCTCGCGGGAGCATAATGAAAGGAGTAAAAGACGCTAATGAAAGGTTCTTTGGTCGCGTTTTGTTTTATGGGGGGGGGGGAGGGGGGGAGGGGAGGAGGGGGGGGGGAAGGGGGTGGAGAGGGAGGGGGAGGGTGGAGGAGGGAGGATGGGGGAAGTGGGAGAGAGGAGGGGGAGTTGGGGAAAGTGGGAGGAGGTGGGAAGTGATAGGGGAAGGGTGATAATAATAATGATAATGATGATGATGATGATGATGACGAATAATTATGATGATAATGATAATAATTATAATAACAATAGGAGAACAAACAAACAAATAACAACAAAATCTTAATCTTCTCATCTGCCTTTTCTTTCTGTTATCATTCTTCTCCTTTTGTTTGTTTGTTTGTAACCACTTCCGATCACTGAAGCGGGAAACAACAAGTATTCTTGCAGAAAACAGAAACCATTTGTTATAGAGATTATTATTGCAAAAGACAGAGCCAAAAATAATTACAGATTATAGATTTACTGTACTGAGAGAGAGTAGGGGGGGGTACTGAAAGTGAGACAGAGTGAGAGAGAGAGAGAGAGGGGGGGGGGAGAGAGAGGGAGGGAGGGAGAGAGAGGAGGAGGAGAGAGAGAGAGAGAGAGAGAGAGAGAGAGAGAGAGAGAAGAGAGAGAGAGAGAGAGAGAGAGAGAGAGAGACAGAAGAGAGAGAAGTAAGAGAGAGAGAGAGAGAGAGAGAGAGAGATAGAGAGAGAGAGAGAGAGAGAGAGAGACAGACAGACAGACAGACAGACAGAGCAGAGTGAGAGATAAAACAAGAGAAAGAAAGAAAGAAAGAAAGAGAAAGAGAGAAAAAAAACGGATTGAGAGAGTGAGAGAAAAAGAGAAAGGGAGTAAAACTGAAAGAGAGCGAGGATAATAAACGAAAGATAAGAGTGAGGGAACGACAGTGAGAGAGAGAGAGAGAGAGAGAGAGAGAGAGAGAGAGAGAGAGAGAGAGAGAGAGAGAGAGAGAGAGAGAGAAGAGAGAGAGAGAGAGAGAGAGAAGGAGAGAGAGAGAGAAGAGAGAGAGAGAGAGAGAGAGAGAGAGACAACTTCGTCAAGTACCATAAACCTCTCATCCCGAGCAAAGAACGGAAATGACGCATAGATGGTCGATAATTCCTAGTCAGTACCATAGAAATTTCAACCATCGTGGAACGGGGTCTTTTCATTCCTCTTTCTTCTTCCTGACTGAACTTAAGGAGAGTGTAATGTTAACTTGCCAATTAAAATTATTAAAGAATGGTTTATAGGACCACATGTTTGTGAAAATAATTATATAAATGAATGAAAAAATTAATAAACAAAAGCATAAACACTGAGAGAGAGAGATGAAGAAAGAGAGAGGAAGGGAGGGAATAAGGGAGACAGAGAGAGAGAAAAAGAAAAAAAATAGATAATAGAAAGTGGGGATTGGAGAGGAAGAAGATAGAAAAAGAGAAAGAGAGAGAGACCAGATGAGAAAATGTGTAGGTGTATGTGTGTGAGAGAGAGAGAGAGAGAGAGAGAGAGAGAGATCAAATAGAACGAACACAAGAGGAAAACAAAGAAAAGAAAGAAAGAGAGAGAGAGAGAGAGAGAGAGAGAGAGAGAGAAAGAATATAGAGATAAAAGATAGAATAATATAGATATATAAGTAATGAAATATTTACAGATATAATGTAGGATATAGTAAGATTATAGATAATATAGAATAATAATAAGAGAGTTAGATAATAAATATGTCATAGAGACAGATCATAAGACTAAGTAACTATGACAGACAGAGCACAGGTAATAATCTTACAAACAGAGCAGACCGAACGGACAGATCAATATATACAAGACAGAGAAATAAGTGAGAACGGTGTGTTGTGTGTGTGTGGTGTGTGTGTGTGTTATATTAATATATATTATATGCTATAATATAATTATATATATATATAGGATAATAATAATATAAATATATTATAATGTTGTGTCGGTGTGTAATATGTGGGTTTGTGTGAGAGAGAGAACGAAATAACCATAAATAGATATAAGAGAGAGACTGATAGATAAAAATTAATAGTGATGTCTTCTGTGTTAGTATAGTGTGAATGAACTGTAGTGTGTGCGTGCTGATTTTGTTTGTGTGTGTGGTGTGCTGGTGAATGTGTGTGTGTGTGTGTGTGAATAACAGCATAAAATGAAACGAATAAGTAAATCTAAAGATAAGAGAAATAGAAATGAAAAAATAGATAGATCTGTTGGTGATATTTTTTTTGTTGGTTAAATACTATTAATATTTTGTGTTGTTTTTTTAATCAAAAAACTTAATAATCAATTTAACTTACGAAATTCCTTAACAATAAAATTAAATAACTGACACACAATAACATACGAATAGTCAATTAATTTGATAATTCAGCAGGCATAACAGATTTCCCAGACTGTCAAGCCGGAAGAAATGCCAGGAAATATTTCATATTTATATTTTCTGTGTAATTTCAACGGATTTCTGGCTAAATCGTGAATAATTGTAATATCAAGTTATGTGTTATTATCATGGTTTATGTTTGCTGAGTGTTGTCATAGTTGTATTTAGTTCGTTTGTGTGTGTTGTGATGTGTTGCGTGTCGTAGGTGTATTAGGTGTGTGTTATTTTGATGTGTATGTGTATGTGTATGTTGTATGTGTGTGCTATATGTTGTGGTTTAATTGCGTGATGAGTGTAGTGTTGTTTATGTTTGTATATATCATATATATATATATATAACATGTAACATACCATAACCATACAATGTGAGTTTATGTGTGATTTATGTGGATGTTGTATAGATATATAATGTGTGTTGTTTTGTTTGAAATGTAATGTATTGTGGTTTTAGTGTTATGTTATGTTGATGTGTGCGTCTGTTACGGAGTGTTATGTTTGAGTACGAGTGTGTATATAGAAGTATAAGTGATTTAACATATATTAATTGAGAATTATACTAAGCTTATAAATTAATACAATATATATTAATATTTATAATATAATATATATTAATATATTATATTAATATAATATATAAATATAAATAATTATAATTATGCATTAATAATAAATATATATATAGTATATTATTAAATTATATACATATACTAATTATATATGAGACTTCAAGATAATAATTAAATTAATATTAAATAAATATATATATAAATTAATAAAATAATTATAATAATAATTTATATTATTATAATAATATATAATTTTAATATATTTATTTCTATTAACATTATAATAAAACAACGAACAAACAATATACAATAACACAATATACATAACACATATCGTATATATAAGTAATATAATATAATAATATATATATTACACACTACACACACCACACCTAACCTAACATTAATTTAATAATCATTATTAAAATCATAGCTATATAAGTCATACACATAAAATAATAGAACATTTTTTATGTAGGGGAGGTACTAATGTAAACTATGATAAAAAAAAAAATTAAGTACGTATCTTAATTTAATTTTACTTATGAAAAGAGTACTGGTCTTTGATAATTAATATTATCTCTATTAGCACAATCACTAATAAATATAATTAATTTTGAGTTATTTAGTAGTATTTGACTTTTGTGAGTGTATTAGGAATTGTTTCCTATCGGTGATTACTTTTACAAATCCCTTATAACCACAAAATATGTCCCACAAATATCTACTTGAATAATATATCTATAAATTAATGTCTATAGGTAAAGGCGATTATTGAACTTAAATCCCGTAGGTAGAGTTTATAAAATTTTAAATATCAATATTTCCCTGTCTTATCTATCCATCTCCCTTGTAACGTACTCCTTCATCGTCCTCTCTCTAACCTCTACTTACTCTCCTCTTTCTTACCATCATGTCTAATATCTCTATACGTATCTACATATCTTTTCTATCCCCTCTACTCTCTCTCAGCTCTCTGAGTACTACTCCAGCTACAATCATCATACATCTTCTCATTCCTCTTCTCATACTCTCAATCTTAACTTCTTCCTCGTCTCTCTCTCTCTCTAACTCTCTTCATCTCATCCTCTTCTCATATCTTCATCTCATCTCTGCTCCCTACTCTTTCTCATCTTAACACTCATAATCATCTCATCTCTCTCTCTCTCTCTCTCTCTCTCTCTCTAATATCCTCTCACTCACCCTCTCTCTACTCTTAACTATCAATCTCTACTCTTTTCTTTTTATCTATACAATCTACTGCTGTTATCCCTAATCTACTCTATAATTCAAGTCTAATCTAAATATGCTATCTTACTCTCTATGAATTCTTACCTTCTATCTCTAATATATTCCCTATCTACTTATTATTTTTTTATTTTACTCTCCTTACCTCTTTCTATCTATTCAATATTGATATCTAAGATCTATTAAATCTCTCCTTCATTTCTACTATCTATATAGTATCTATCTAATCTAAATATATTTACATCCTATTACCTTACACTTCATTCATGCTCTGATATAAATTGCATTCATTGACTCTCCTTTAAATCTCCCTCTTCTCTAGTCTCTCTCTCTAGCTTCGTTCAATCTTCTCTCTCGTACTAATCTCTCTCTCTCTCTCTTCTCTCTCTCTTAACTTAACTCTCTCTCCTCCTCTCTCTCTCTCTCCCTCTCTCTCTCTCTCTCTCTCTCTCTCTCCTCCCTCTCTCTCCTCCTCTCTCTCCTCCCTCTCTCATTCTCCCTCCCTCCCTCCCTCCCTCTCTATCGATCTATCTATCTATCCATCCATTTCTCTCCAAACCATAAACAGCTTTTAAACACTTGTAAATTCAGATTCCCGGACCACTTCCGTCGACCTCCACAGGGACATGTCTATAGAACTTCCTTAGTATTAGCCTAGCACGAGATGACTGGTAATTGGAGTGGAGTTTGTACAGTTCTAGTTAGTCCTTTTTATAGGGGTCGTTCGGTAAGTTTAGGGCTTGTTCATTCTGGGTCACACTTAGGTTCGAGTTCTATAAAACTGTATAGGGCTGTTCATTCTGGGTCACGCTTATAGAGGGTCGAGTGCTATGGTAAGGCTCATTCTGGGTCACACTTATAGAGGTTCTAGGTCTATGGTACTGCTCATTCTGGGTCATGCTTATAGAGGGTCGAGTGCTATGGTAATGGTCATTCTGGGTCCCACATAGAGGTTCGAGGTCTATAAATCTGCTCATTCTGGGTCACACTTATAGAGGTTCGAGGTCTATATTAATGTTCATTCTGGGTCACACTTATAGAGGGTCGAGTTCTTGGTAATGCTCAAATGCTCATTCTGGGTCACACTTATAGAGGGTCGAGTTCTTTGGTAAGGCTCATTCTGGGTCACACTTATAGAGGTTTGAGTTCTATATTGTTACTCTAGGTCACGCTTATAGAGGTTCGAGTGCTATGGTAATGGTCATTCTGGGTCACACATAGAGGTTCGAGGTCTATGGTTCTGCTTACTCTGGGGGTCCCACATAGAGGGTTGAGTTTTTTGGTCATTCTGGGTCACACTTATAGAGGTTCTAGGTCTATGGTAATGCTCATTCTGGGTCCCACTTATAGAGGTTTGAGTTCTATATTGTTACTCTAGGTCAAACTTATAGAGGTTCGAGTTCTATAGTAATGCTCATTCTAGGGTCACACTTATAGAGGGTCGACTTCTATGGTAATGCTCACTCTAGATCACACTTATAGAGATTCGAGTTCTTGTCAGGATAAATAGATGATTAAATTTAGTTTAAGTGCAAGGAATGTCCGGTGTGACCATCCACTGGCAGCGCGCGGGGTTGATTGAGGTAATTATGATGATAATAAAGATGATGATGATGAGGAAGAAAATAAAAACAGCAATAACAATAACGACAACGACAATAATATTAATGATAATGATAATGATGATAATAATAAAGATAATAATATCATTATTATTACCATTACCATTATTGCTATTGTTGCTGTTGTTATTAATTTTATCATCATTATTAATGATAATGATGATAAAGATAATGATAATGATGATAACAATGACAACACCAGTAAAAGTGGAAATGATAATGACAATGAGGATGATGATAGTGATGATGATGATGATAACAGCAACAATAAAAGTGGTGGTCATAATAAGGATGATAATAATGATACTAATAAAAATGATAGCAATAATGATTAAAGTAATAGCTATAAAATAATAATAACAGTAATTATAATAATAATGATGAATATGATAATGATAATGATAATAATGATAATCTTAAGGGTGATGATAATAGTAATAATAATAATGATAATAATAATAATAATAATAATAGCAATAATAATGAATATAATCATAATAATAATAATAGCAACAACAATGATAGTAATAATAATAACAATAGTAATAATAGTAATAATAAAATAATTATAATGATAATGAACTAAAATAACAATGATAATTATTATAATATTTATAATTCTATGACTTGGACAGATTATAAAACAAAATTAGATAAACACTTGGAGTATATTAAAGTTTAGAAATAATTACCCTGAATTTAGGTGGTATATTAAGGAAAATTTTACGTAACTAAGTTTAATTATGATCATGTAATATTCAACAGATTTTTTTTTTAATTAGAAAGAGAAAAAAACGAAAAGGAAGTTTGTTTGTTTGTTTGTTTGTTTGTTTTTGTTTGTTTCTTTCTTTCTTCCTAATTTCATTGTTTATGGTATGATTTCACTGTTTCATTCCTTTATTTCATTTTTTTCCCGATCAATCAATATTATAATTCAGCTGATTCGTATAGGAAATTAATTTAAACGTATTTGATATTCATGACAATGTTGTTGTTTTTTTATCAAATTGATGCAGTTAAAGACTTTATATACTCATTTTTTCCCGATAAATTTCATATCAAATCGATACACATTCACTTTTTATTACGGTTTTATTTTATGGATTTATACATTCACTTTTTATTACGGTTTTATTTATTTATTTTTTAATGGATTTATACATTGTTGATCCTTCTTTTAATTCCCTTATGTATTTTATAAATCTTTTCTTCTATCTTTCAAACAATCCACATTGATATACATAGGAAAGGAAAGGCTTGGATATGAATAGGAAAGGTTAGTGATAATGATGATGATAATAATAATTATTTGATAATGATTATGATAATGATAATGATTATATGATTATGATAATAATTATATCAACGAATAGTAGAAATAATAGTGATAACGATCATAATAATAATGACAATGATTGTAATAATTATGATGGTGATGATATAGAAAGGAAAGGAAAGATATGAATAGGAAATCTACTGTATTATAACTCAATCAAATTATTATTATTTTTTTTTTTTATTACGATGGTGATGATAAAGAAAGGAAATGATAGATATGCATAGAAAATCGACTTTATCATAACCCAATCAAATTTTTTTTTTTTTTTTTTTTAATCCCCCCAAACTAACCTCTCTCTCGCGTGAATATGACCTCACACCGTGACCAGAAGCTGAGGTCATGTATACTTAACGATCACATGATAATCCCCCACTGCTTATCTAATTTCAAATTCGGTTCTAAGTTAAGTCTAAACTTCTTAATTTTCCTTCACAAACTTGGCCGGCGGGGAGGGGGAGAGGGGGGGGGGGGAGAGGGGGGGATAGAGAGAGAGAGAAGAAAAAAAAAGAGAGAGAGAGAGAGAGAAGTCGACTTTGAAGTTTGTTAATGAACCTTGCACAATGATTTCCCAGACGAATGAATTAACGAGGTAGAGGTACTCATGCTGGCGAAGTGATGGGTAAGTAATGAGTAGGGAGACGAAGGGAGGGACAGAGAGGGAAGGGGAAGTGGAGAAGGAAAAGGGAGGGGGAGGAAGGGGAGGACGGAGAGGAGAAGGAAAAGGGAGGGGGAGGAAGGGAAGGGCAGAGAAGGAGGAAGAGGGGTTGGGGGTGGGTAAGAGAAGGAAAAGGGAGGGAGAAGGAAAAGGGAGGGAGGGAAAAGAAAAGGGAGGGGGAGGAAGGGGGGACAGAGAGAAAAGGGGAAGTGGAGAAGGAAAAAGGAGGAAGAGGGGATTGGGGGTAAGAGAAGGAATAGGGAAGTGGAGAAGGAAAAGGGAGGGAGAGGAAGGGGAAGTGGACGCAGGAGACAGAGGAAGGGGTTGGGGGTGGGTAAGAGAAGGAAAAGGAAGGGGGAGGAAGGGGTGGACGGAGAGGAGAAGGAAAAGGGAGGGGAGGAAGGGGAGGGATAGAGAGGGAAGGGGAGGGGGAGGACGGAGAGGAGAAGGAAAAGGGAGAGAGACGAAAGGGGAGGACAGAGAAGGAAGGGGAAGTGGACTCAGGAGAGGAAGGAAGAAGGGGGTGGGAGTGGGTAAGAGAAAGGAAAAGGGGAAGTGGAGAAGGAAAAGGGAGGGAGAGGAAGGGGAGGGCAGAGAAGGAGGAAGAGGGGGTTGGGGGTGGGTAAGAGAAGGAAAAGGGAGGGGGAGGAAGGGGTGGACGGAGAGGAGAAGGAAAAGGGAGGGGGAGAAGGGGGAGGACAGAGAGGGAAGGGGAAGTGGATGTAGGAGACAGAGGAGGGGGTTGGGGGTGGGTGAGAGAAGGAAAAGGGGAAGTGGAGAAGGAAAAGGGAGGGAGAGGAAGGGGAGGGCAGAGAAGGAGGAAGATGGGGTAGGAGGTGGGTGAGAGGCCGTGGTGGATATGGAAAAGGGAGAGATAGGAAGAGAAGGACAGAGAAGAGAAGGAAAAGGGAGAGAGAGGAAGAGGAAGACAGAGAGGGAAGGGGAAGTGGACGCAGTAGGACGTAGAAGGAGGAGGAGGGGGTGGGGGTGGGTGAGAGAAGGAAAAGGGAGGAAGAGGAAAGATAGAGAGGGAAGGGGAAGTGGATGTAGGAGACAGAGGAGGGGGTGGAGGTGGATGAGAAAGCGGGTGGAGATGGAAAAGGGAGAGAGAGGAAGGGAAGGAAGAGGGAGGGAGAGGAAGAGGAAGACAGAGAGGGAAGGGGAAGTGGATGTAGGAGACAGAGGAGGGGATTGGGGTGGGTAAGAGAAGGAAAAGGGGAAGTGGAGAGAAGGAAAAGGGAGGGAGAGGAAGGGGAGGGCAGACAAGGAGGAAGAGGGGTAGGGGGTGGGTGAGAGGCCGTGGTGGAAGATGGAAAAAGGAGAGATAGAAAGGGAAGGGAAGAGAAGAGAAGGAAAAGGAGAGGCAGGGAAATATAGAGAGGGAAGGGGAAGTGGATGTAGGAGACAGAGGAGAGAAAAGGAAGGAAGGAGTAGAGGAGATGGTAAGATAACGTGCTTGAGCAGGGAATAGGAAGAATAAAGAGAAAGAGGAAAGGGAAGTAGACATTGGAGGAGAAGTAGGTGGGGGTGGGTGAGAGGGCGTAGTGAAGGAGAAGGAAAAGGGAAGGAGAAAAGGAAGGAAGGAGTAGAGGAGATGGTAATATAACGTGCTTGAGCAGAGGAATAGCAAGAATAAAGAGGAAGAGGAAAAGGGAAGAAAAAATGGAAGAAGTAAAGTGAAGGAGATAGAAGAAAGCGTTTTCTATAAGGAGGAAACAAGGGAGAAGGAAGGGAAGAGGAGAGGGAGAAGAGAACATACAGATGAAGGAGGAAGATAAGGAGATGGTGAAAAATGGGATAGCTGAAAAAAGAAAATAATGGAGAGGAATAAATAGGATAAATGGAGATGCGGTGGAGGAGAGGGAATAGAAGGAAAGGGAGAAGTTAAAAAGAGGTAGACAGAGGAAGGGAAAGAAGCGAGAGGAGAGAAAGGGAGTAGACGAAGAGGAAGAGAAAGAAGAATAGGAGATGGAAGAGACGGTCGAGGAAATAAGAGAAATTTCAGAAGAAGAGGCGGTTGTAAATATTAATGAATGGAAGAGAGATAGAGAAGAGGAAGAGGTGAGGGGCAAGGAGAGGAGAGGAAAGTAAAAAAAATAGAAGAAAGAGAGAAAGCAAAAACAGAAGAGATAAGAAGGGCAAAAAGTAGCGAGGAAGAAGTGGACAAAGACACTAAAGGAGATAGAGGAGAGAATGAGGACATAGATGAGAGAATGAGGAGATGGAGGAGAGAATGAGGAGATAGAGTAGAGAATGAGATGAAGAGAGAATGAGGACATAGATGAAGAATGAGGAGAAGGAGGAGAATGAGGAGATGGAGGAGAGAATGAGATAAAGAGAGAATGAGAGATAGAGGATAGAATAAGGAGATAGATGAGAGAATGAGTAAATGGAGGAGAGAAAGAAGAGAGAGTGAGGGGGGGGAGAGGGGAGTTAAAGGCCCTTCGATCAAGAAAAGTAATTAAACCGTTTCTAAGAAAAGCACCGTCTTTCCAGAAGGTGTGGTATTAGTAGTAGTGGCCGTTTTAGTAGTAGTAATAGTAGTAGTACCACTATTATTATCATTATCCTTTTAATCTTTTGTAATCATTGTTATTATCCTTTTAATTTTCATCGTCATCCTTTTTTATTTTTATTATTATCATTATTAGTATCCCATTTTCATTATCATTATTATCCTTTTAATCTTTTGTAATCATTGTTATTATCCTTTTAATTTTCATCATCATCCTTTTTTATTTTTATTATTATTATTAATATCCTATTTTCATTATCATCATTATCCTTTTAATCTTTTATCATCATTATTATTATCCTTTTAATTTTCATCATCATCGTTTTTTTTATTATTATCATCATTATTAATTTCTTTTTTCATTTTATAAATCATCATTATTATTATCCTTTTTCATTTTTATAATCAGCATCATTATCTTTTCCATTTTTATCATCATTTTTTTATCCTTTTCATTTTTATCATCATTATTATTATCCTTTTAATCTTTATAATCATCATCACTATCTTTTCCATTTTTATCATCACCATTACTATTATCCTTTTCATTTTTATAATCATCATTATTCTTTTCATTTTCATCATCATCATTATTATTATCCTTTTCATTTTTTATGATCATCATTATCCTTATCTTTAACAACGTAATTATCATTATTATCATCATTAGGAGGATCTCGAAACTGTTGCCTCATTTTTGTTAAATCAAGTAGTTTTTTTTTCTAAACTATCATTGTTATTGTTATTGCTGTTGTTATTGTCATATTTTAATTGTTATTGTTATCATTATCTTTATTGCTATTATTATTGTTATTAGTATATGTTCTTTTATTATCATTATTCTCATTATCATTGTTGTTAATATTATTACTATTATTATTGCTATTTTACATTATTATCATTATCATCATTATTGATGTTATTGCTATCATTATCATTACTAATATCATTATTGTAACTATCGTCTATATCATCATCATCATTATTATCACAATTATAATTTTGTCATCACCACCATTATTATCTTTTTTATATCTTTATTACTAATATTATTATCGTTATTACTGATATCATTATGATAATTATTATCACTATTATCATTAATAGCAATGATATTATTATCATCACTTTATCCCAATTATCCTTTGGATTATCATTAACATTATTGATATTATCATCACAGCTATTATCTTTGTTATTGTTATCAATGCTAATATTATTATCATAATCATTGTCATTATCTTGTTTAATATTATCAATGCTAATATTATTATCATTATCATTGTCATTATCATCATTATCAATACTATTATCATTATATTGTTATTATCTTTATTACTATTAATCCTTATTGCTACAATTCCCATCATCATTATCATCATTGTCTTCACCATTATCATGATTGTCATTATCATAACAATCATCATTATCTTCATTATCATCATCATGATTGTCATTATAATTACAATCATCATTATTATCATAGTTATTATTGTTTCTTCTTCTCTCCTCTTCATCTTCATCTCCTTCAGCTTCCTTCTCAATTCTCACGTTTAATAACCCTTCACCTTTATCTTGCACTCAATCTTCCTCGTCTCCTTTGCTTTGAATATCTCATTTGTTTCCACTAAAGTCTTTTCTCTCTCTCTCTCTCTCTCTCTCTCTCTTTTTTTTTTTTTTTTTTTTTTTTTTTTTTTTTTTTTTTTTTTTGAAGCTGAAAAAAGATGATGGCGACGGAAGAAGGAATAAATAGGAAAAAGAAAATTATATATATATACATATATATATATATATATATATATATATATATTCATATATTCATATTTATACATGCATATATATATACATATATAGAGAGATAGATTGATAGATATTTACATATATATATATATATATATATATATATATATATATATATATATATATTATATATATATATATATATATATAATATGTGTGTATGTGTTGTGTGTGTGTGTGTGTGTGTGTGTGTTGTGTGTGTGTGTGTGTGTGGTGTGTGTATAATGTGTGTGTGTATATATATATATATATATATATATATATATATATATATATTATATATATATATATATATATATATATATATATATATATATATATATATATATATATATATATATATATATATATATATATATATATATATATATATATATATATATATATATATATATAATATATATATATATTATATATATATATACATAATGTATATACATATATAGAATTCGTGCTTTTCAACACACGCAAAGAAAAGACAAAAACGTCACAATATCATATTATTGCAAGAAGACCTCAGAGAACACCAAAGGAGTTCCCGGATGTACGACCTGTGAAGAATAACAGACGGTCTCGATACGTAATTCATGAGTTTTCTTTTTTTTTTGACGATTTCTTGAGTTTTGTTTGTTTGTTTGTTTGTTTGTTTGTTTTTTTACGATTTCTTGGAGTGTTTTCGCAGACAAAGGTCCTTGATAAAGGTCCGATAATTAAAAAGTACAGGGATAAAGGGCTATGATAAAGATATGTGATGAACATGAAAGATAGAGGTTTATGATAAAAGTCCGTGGCAAAGGTACGTGATAAAGATCCATGATAAAGGTCCGTGATCGATGATAAGATCCGTGGTAAGTCCAGGGTGAACGTCCGTGATAAAGATCCACGATGAAGATAAAGGTCAGTCATAAACGTACATGATAAAGGTCAGCCATAAACGTACATGATAAAGGTCAGTCATAAAACGTACATGATAAAGGTCAGTCATAAACGTACATGATAAAGGTCAGCCATAAAACGTACATGATAAAGGTCAGCCATATGAAAAGGTCAGCCATACGTACATGATAAAGGTCAGTAAACGTACATGATAACAGCCATAAACGTACATAAACGTGAGGTCAGCCATAAACGTACATGATAAAGGTCACCATAAACGTACATGATAAAGGTCAGCCATAAACGTACATAAATAAAGGATCAGCCATAAAAATAACATGATGAACCAGGTCAGCCCATAAACGTACATGATAAAAGGTCAAAGCCATAAACCGTACATATAAAGGTCAGTCATAAACGTACATGATAAAGGTCCCAGCCATAGACGTAACATTGATAAAGTCAGTCCATAAAACATACATAAGTCAGCCATAACGTTACACGATAAAGGTCAGCCATAAACTACATGAATAAAGGTCAAGCCATAAACGTATATAAAGGTAACCATAAACGTACATAAAGGTCAGCCATAAACGTACATGGGTCAGCCATAAACAAACAATGATAAAGGTATCAGTCATAAACGTAACATGATATGGTCAGTCACCAAACGTACATGATAAAGAGTCAGCCATCAAAACGTACATGATAAAAGTCCATAAACGTAACAATGATAAAGGTCAGATAAACGTAATAAACAAAGTACTAACGTGATAAAGGTCAATAACGTACATGTGGTCATAAAAAGTACATGATAAAGGTCAGTCATAAACGTAGCATGATAAAGTCAGCCATAAACGAGTCATAAACGTACATGATAAAGGTCAGTCATAAACGTACATGATAAAGGTCAGACATAAACGTACTAAGGTCATCATAAACGTACATGATGAAGGGTCAGCCATAAAACGTACATGATAAAAGGTCAGTCATAAACGTACAGATAAAAAAGTCAGTCATAAACGTACATGATAAAGGTCAAAGCCATAAACGTACATGAATAAAAAGTCAGTCAATAAACGTACATGATAAAGGTCAGCCATAAACGTACATGAATAAAGGGTCACATAAACGTACATGATAAAGGTCAGTCCATAAACGTACATAGAAAAGGTCAGCCATAAACGGTACATGATAAAGGTCAGCCATAAACGTACATGAATAAAGGTCAAGTCCAATAAACGTACATGATAAAAGGTCAGCCATAAACGTACATGATAAAGGTCAGTCATAAACGTACATGATAAAGTCAGCCATAAACGTACATGATAAAGGTCAGTTATAAACGTACATGATCAAGGTCAGTGATAAACGTACATGATCAAGGTCAGTCATAAACGTACATGATAAAGGTCAGCCATAAACGTACATGATAAAGAGATCAGCCATAAAACGTACAGATAAGGTCAGTAAAAACGTACATGATCAAGTCAGTACACATGAAAAGTCATGTCATAAAAAGGTCAGCCATAAACGTACATGAATAAAGTTTTTCAAAAAAAAAAAGGTCCAGTACATGATAAAAGTCAGTCATAAACGTACATGATCAAGGTCAGTCATAAACGTACATGATCAAGGTCAGTCATAAACGTACATGATAAAGGTCAGCCATAAACGTACATGATAAAGGTCAGCCATAAACGTACATGATAAAGGTCATTAATAAAGAATGACCAAATTTTAAGAGATCCACGATGAAGGTCCTTGATAAAGGTCAGCCATAAAACGATAATATGATATAAGAATCCACCAATAAACACGTATTGTAACATGATTAAAGTCAGCCCAATAAACGATTGATAAAGTCAGTCATGTGATAAGTCAGCCATAAACGTACATGTAAAAGTCAGCCCAAAACTACATGATAAAGGCAACCATAAACGTACATGATAAAGGTCAGTGCATAAAAGTACATATAAGGTCAGCCATAAACGTACATGAAAGGTCAGTCCATAAAAGTACATGATAAGTCGCCACAACGTACCATGATAAAGTCAGTGAAAAGGTCAGCCATAAAGGTACATTAAAAGAATCCCACGATGAAGGTTGAATAAAGTCAGCCATAAACTACATGATAAACGTCCAGTGGTCGATAAAGAGCCATAACGTACATGATAAGGTCGTCATAAAACGTACATGATAAAGTGTGATTAAAACTACATGAATTAAGAAAGTGGGTAAAACAAGAAAGAAAAATGAGTATAGAATGCAAAATTTTAAACTGGGAAAACTGAGAAAAGTAATCCACAAATAAACACGTATGCGTGTGTTTGTGTGATGTGGTGTGTGTGTTTGTGTGTGTTTTTTGTGTGCTGTGAGGCGTGTGTGCTGTGATGTGTTTGCCATGCGTGCTTGAGTGTGTATTGTCGTGTGTAATCCAGCCGTGCGTAAGTGTGTCGTAAGTGTGTGTGTGGTGCGTGTGTGTCGTGCGTGCGTAAGTGGCGTAAGTGTGGTGGTTGCGTGGTCCGTGTGTGTGATCCATACGTGCGTGAGTGTGTATGTGTGTGTGTGTATCCATGCGTGTGTGCGTTTGTGTCCGTGCGTGCGTGAGTGTGTATGTGTGTGTGTGCGTATCCATGCGTGCGTAAGTGTGTGTGCGGTATGTGTATTGCGCGCTTGGAGGATGCACCCACGAGAATCTTCCACGAACTTCGTTGAATATTCACAGAACAGACGACCAGGTTGCCATGTAGTTTTTAATCAAACCCCGCCTCCTTTGTTGTCCATACCAGGATGTTATCGTCTGGGGCCTCCATCCTGTGTATGGGTGTCCTTGGTGCTTATGCAAGGCTGATATAATGATGTCTTGGTAATTTAAAAAAAAACCCCTTGCTGAATTATTCACATGTATTGTCCTTATGAATGATTAATTTATCGATATGCATAGCCGGATGCCAGACTGGAAGACGTACACGAAAGATAAATGGAGAGAGAGAGAGAGAGGGAAGAAGAGAGGAAGATGGTAACGTGGAGAGGGAATGGGGGATGGGGAGAGGGGGAGAAGGAGAAAAAGAAAGAGGAGAGAATGAGAGGTGGGGAGTGGGGAGTGGAGGTGAGCGGAGTGGGGGTGGGGGGTGGGGGTGGAAGAGAGGGAGTGAGGAAGTGATAGATGAGTGGGAGTGGATATTATATGGAGGAGGAAGATGATGGGGCTGATGTGGAGGAGAAGGAGTATGGAATGGTGGAGGAATGGGGTTTGGAGGTGGACAATGGAACAGAATAATGGGGGCTGATGTGGAGGAGGAATGTGTGTATACATGTACGTATGTGCGTGCGTCTATGCGTTGAAGGCTACACCCATGAGACTCTTCAATTGAACTTCATCTAATATTCCTAGAAAGGACGACCAGGTTCCTTGTAGCTCTGACGACAACACGACCCACATTTGTCACTACCAGGATGTTGGCGTATGGTGTCTCCGTCTCCTTCAAGTGTCTTATTAATGCTGTTTACTTCACCGATATGCATAAGCGGAAGCAAGACGTCAAGAAAGATAGATGGAGAAAGAGAGAGAAAAGGGAGAGAGAAGAAGAAAATCCGGAGAAGGAATGGGGGAAGAGAGGAGAGAAAGAGATAAAGGAAGGGAAAAACATAAAGAGGGGAAAAGGACGGATGGCAGATACATGGAGAGAGAGATAAGAGAGAGAGAGAGAGAGAGAGAGAGAAGAGAGAAAGAGAGAAAGAGAGAGAGAAAGAGAAGACAGACAAGACGAGACAGAGAGACAGAAGGAAGGAGAGAGAGAAAGAGGGGGGGGGGGGGAGAGGAGAGAGAGAGAAAGCGAGTAGAGAGAGAAAGAGAGGGAAAGAGAGAAAGATAGATAAGAGAGAGAGACGAGAGACAGAGAGGAAGAGAGAGAGAGAGAGAGACGAGAGGAAGGGAGAGAAGAGAGAGAGAGAGAGAGAGAGAGAGAGAGAGAGAGAGAGAGAGAGAGAGAGAGAGAGAGAGAAGAGAAGAGAGAAGAGAGAGGGGAAAGAGAGAGAGAGAAAGGGAGATAGAGAGAGCGAGAGAGAGAGAGAAAGGGAGAGAAACAGATATATATAGAGAGAGATAAATAGGCATAACTATAAAATATAAATTATGTTTGTTAAAAAAATGTGATCTCGAAAAAATATATTGATAGCACTTTTGATAACAGAATTATAAATACTTAAAAAAGTGATAAGCGGTACAGCAACTTATTGAATAAGTATATATATATATAAGTATTAATACATATGAGATAGTAAATTTTTACACTATAACATACCTATTCTCTGTATATTTATACAAATAAGATCATGAGATAAGAAGCAACATATCATAATAATGACAAAAACAATCATTATCATCTTTCTTTTTTTATCATATCTCTTATTGAAGGGGGAGGAGGGGGTGTGTGAGGGCGGCTTTGGGGATGAGGATGGGGATGGGGAGGTGGAGGAGGAGTGTGTGCGTGAGTATGTTGTGATGTGTGTGTGTGTGTGTGTGTGTGTGTGTGTGTATGTGTTGTGTATGTGTGTGTGTGTGTGTGTGTTTAGTGTGTGTAACGTGTGTTAGTGTGTGGTGTGTGTGGTGGTGTGGGTGTGTGGGTGTATTGTCATGCGTGTTGTGTGTGTGTGTGTTCGTGTGTGTGTATGTATGTGTGTGTAAGTGTGTGTGTGTGTCGTGTATGTGTGGGTGTGGTGGGCATGTGTTCGTGTGGGCAAGATGTGTGTGTGAATGTTTGTCCGTGACGTATGCATGTGTGGTGGGCGTGAGACGCAAGCGTAGTGTTGAAGCAACCCTGTCCTTTGTTGTACCAGCATCTGGTGCTTGCATGAACCGTATTATGGGTGTTTGCCGAATGACCCAAAAACTCTGCATTGTCCTTATTAATTTATTTCATTCATTCATTTGTAATAGCGGATGCAAGCGGGTAAAGGATAGGGAATGAGGGAGGAGGTGGGAGAGAAAGAGAAAAGGAAGGGAAGAAAATGGGATGGGATGAGGGAACATAACGAAAGCATAGAGGAAGGGAGTTAGTAAGAAGAAGAAAGAGGAGAGAGAGAAGAGAAGAAGAAAGAGAGAGAGAGAGAGAGAAAGAGAGAGAGGAGAGAAGAGAGAGAGAGAGAGAAAGAGAGAAAGGAAGGGAGGGAGAGGAAGAGAGAGAGGGAGAGAGAGAGAGCGAAAGAGAAAGACAGAAACAGAGAAAAAAAAACATAAATATCAATTATAATTATATTTGAAGTCAAATAAGATCTCGAAAAAATACATTAATAACACAAATGATAACAGAAGTACAACTGACACGAAACAAAATGATAGATAGTTCAACATTTTATTGAATAAATATAGATAAAAATATTAATGAATAGGGAAGATACAATTACACTAAATACCCACTCTCTGTGTATCTACTCGATAGATAACTGAAAGTACAATAACAAAAGAACAGTAATTATAAGAAAAGCAAAAATAATTTTTAAAAATGAAAGAAGAAAAGGGAAAGAGAGAAGAAAGCGAAGGGTAATGATAAGAAAAACAAAAATAACAAAAAAAATGAAAGAAGAAAGAGAAAGAATGAAGAAAGCGAAAGAAGAGGACAAAGAGATAAACGCATGACTCGACGAGGAAAGGGGAATGGGAAAACAGAAAGATAAGTAAATAAACAGACAGGCAAATAAAGCGAATGAATAAAAAGGAGAGAAGAACCACTTAAGAGAGAATGAGCAAAGTCGAAAAAAAAACGGATATGAATTCTGCAATAATTTCATTAGGAAGGGAAGGGAAAAGGGGAGGAGAGGGAGGGGGGAGGAGGAAGTGGGGGGAGGGGAAGGAGGGGGAGGGGGAGGACGGGGTAGTCTGGTGGGTGAGGGAGGGGAGAGGGTATAGGAAGATTTAGAGAACAAGTGGGAGAAAGATTAGCAAGTGAGAGGCGAGGTGAGAAAGCAGACCAAAACATAAAGAATTTTTTTTTTTTTTTTTTTTTTTTGTCTCTCCTTTATCTGTCTTTTTTTTTTTCTTCCTTTATTTCTTTTTTCTCTCGATCTCTCTATCTACTTGTCTATCTTATCTCTCTCTCTCTCAGTCTATCTATCTCCCCCTTCCCCCTCTCTGCTGTCCTCTCTATTCCTCCCTCCCCTTCCTCTCCTCTCTCTCTCTCTCCTTTCACCCTCTCTCTCAACACTTTCCCCCTCCCTCCCCCTCTCAGCTCCTCTCTTCTCTCTCTCCTCCCCCCTCTCTCTCTCCTCATCCTCACCTCCTTCCCCCCCCGCCCTCACCCCTCCGGACTCTCTCTCCTACACAAACACTCACTCACTCTCTTCTTACTCATTTTTTTTCACTTTCCTTTGTGAACTAAAGAAGATGAGGCTATTTTACCTTTCTTATTCCCAACACAATGTCAGGATATAGTGTAAATGGTGGTGCACTTGCCAGCTGGACCGAGGTCTTTAAAGGGAAGAGAGGGGAAGGAAGAACAAATAAAAGGGAAGCGAGAGATGGGGGGGGAGGGAATGAAGGAGGAGAGAGAGAGGAGAGAGAAGAGGAGAGTGGTGAAGGAAGAGAGAGAAAGGAGAGGGGGGTGAGGGAGGTGAAGAAGAAGAGAGAGAGGGGGAGGAGGAGTGAAGAAGGAGAGATGAGGAGAGAGGAGAGGGGGTGAGGAGGTGAAGGAAGGAGGAGAGAGGGGAGGAAGGGGAAAGAGAGAGAGAAGAGGAGGGGGAAGTGAAAAAGAGAGAGAGGAGGAGGAAAGAAGGACAGAGGAGATGGGGGGGGGGGAGTGAAGATGGAAGAAGAGAGAGAGAGAGAGAGAGGAGACAGAGAGAAGTGAGGAAGTAGGAGAGAGAGAAGGAGAGGAGGAGTGAAGATGGAGAGAGAGAAGGGGGGGTTAGGAAGGAGAGAAAATGGAAGGGAGGAGGAAAGATGAAGAGAGGAGGGAGAGAGAGGGGAGAGGAGGGTGACGAGAGAGAAGTGAAGAAGGAGGAGAGAAAGAGAGAGAAGGGCGGAGGGGCAGGAGGAAATGGAGAAATAGATAGAGGGGTAGAAGTGAAGCAGGAAAAAGGAAGAGAGGAGCAAGAAAAGGAGAGAAGAAGGAGGTGGGGAAATAAGGAGAGGAGTGGGGAAAAGAAGAGGAAAAAAGAGAGGAAGGAGGGAAACTTAAATGGGGAATAGAGAGGAGAAGGCACAGAGAAAAGGGAAGGGGAGGGAATAGAGGCAGAGAGGAGGAGGAGAGAGGAGAAAAAGTATGAAAATAACAATAGAGAAAATGAATAAAAAGACGAGAAAAAAATCAAAAGGAAAGGGTAAAGGGTACATAAAGATATAAAATTACGATATTAGAAAGTATGATTATATTTGCGTGTCTCGGTGGAGCCTCTAGCCCTTATCATTTTCTCATTTCACACCTCTCCTCATCTCTCTCTCTCACTCTCTCTCTCACTCTCTCCCTCACTCTCTCTCAATCTATCCTCTCATCTCTCATACTATCTATCCTATCTATCTATCTATCTAAATCTCTCTATCTCTCTACTCTCTCTCATCCGAGTCTCTCTCTCGATCTCTCCTCTCCTCGCACTCCTCCTTTCACGTCACCCTCTCTCCATCCCCTTCCCATCCCTCCACTTCCCTTCCCTCCCTCCCATTCCCTCACCCCTCCTTCCTCCCTCTCACCTCCCTTCACCTCGCCTCCCCTCCCCTTACCTCACCTCCCTTCACTCCCTCCCTCCCTACCTCCTCCCTCCTCCCTCCCCTTCCTCCCCTTCCCTCCCTCTCCCTCCCTCCCCCTCTCCTCCCTCTCCTCCCTTCCCTCCTCTCCCACCCCTTCTCCCTCCCCTTCACCGCGAGCCAGCCACGAGGGAAGAAGGGAAAGAGTGACAGGCTCCGAGAGTGCCACCAGGAAGCACCTCTGATTCATGGAAGAAATATGCCACGAGAGCAGCACAGGGGGTGATAAAGAAGAAGGAAAGAAAGAGATGGGGAATGAAAAGAGAGACGCGAGGGAAAGATGGATAAAGGGGGAGAAGGAGAGTGGCGCGAGAACCTGAGAGATTTGATAAAGCTTGGTGAAATAGAGAGAAGAGGGGAATAAGAGAGGGAGAAGAGAGAGAAGAGAGAGAGAGAGAAAGAATGAGAGAGAGGGACATGATAAATTAAAGATTGCAAACGCGGGATGAAAAGGAAGCGGAGGTTTCCAGATAAGAAAGATAAAAAGTGAAGAATAGATAAAAGGATCATTAACAGAATACAGTTACATCATAAAACAGAAAAAAGAACAAATAAAACAAAAAAAAAAAAAAACAAAAAGAATCAAGGAACAAAAAAAAAGCAAATATAAAACACAAAAGAACAGAAAACAGAGACAAGCACAACAATATAATAAACACAAACAACCAAAAAACAACTAAGAAAAATACAGTAAAACGCACAAGAAAAAAAAGAAAAAAAATTAAAAACAAAAAAAGAATAAATTACGTACAAAAAGAAACACTTTAAAAAAAAGAAAAAACATGAAAAAAAAGAAAATAACAAGACGCAATAAAAAAAATACAAGAAGGAATAATGGATCAATTTTATTTAACTTTATTTAGATTAGATGATTATGAAATTTTTATAATATTCAAAACAAAGTGTTAATATACAAGTATACATAAAAGACATAAAAGTGGCCGTTCAGCAACACACACACCAAGCGATTAATAACACAACCAACACACACACACACACAACAGACACACACACACACACATACACACAGCCAGCACACACACACACACAACACACACAACACACAACACACACATCACACACACACATATAATATATATATATATATTATATATAATATATATATATATATTATATATATATATATATATATATATATGTATATATTTGTGTGTGTGTGTGTGTGTGTGTGTGTTGTATAGACATATATATATATAATATATATATATATATATATATATATATATATATATATTACTATATATTATATATATATATATATGTGTGTGTGTGTGTGTGTGTGTGTGTGTGTGTGTGTGTGTGTGGTGTGTGTGTTGTGTGTGTTGTTTGTGTGTGTGTGAGTGAGTGTTTGTGTGTGTGTGTGTGTGTGTGGTGTGTGTGTGTGTGTGTGTGTGTGTTGTGTGTGTTGTGTGTGTGTGTGTGTGTGTGGTGTGTGTGTGTGCTAGGAGAAGAGAGACAGAAAAGACAGACAGATGGAGACAGAACAGAGAGATACAGAGAGAGGGGGGGAGAGAGAGAGAGAGAGAGAGAGAGAGAGAGAGAGAGAGAGAGAGAGAGAGAGAGAGAGAGAGAGAGAGAGAGAGAGAGAGAGAGAGAGAGAGAGAGAAGAGAGAAGAGAGAGAAGAGACAGAGACAGACTTAGAGACCAGAGACAGAGGACAGAGAGAACAGAAAGACAGAGAGAGAGACAGACAAAGACAGAGAGATACAGAGAGAAAGAGAGAGAAGAGATGAGAGACAGACAGACAGAGAGAAGAGAGAGAGAAAGGAAGAAAGAAAAAGGAGTGATCCAGAAAGAGAGAGAAAGAAGAAAGAAAAGAAAGAGAGAGAGAGAGAGAGAGTGAGAGACAGACAGACAGAGAGAGAGAGAGAGAGAAAGGAAGAAAAAGAGAGTGATCGAAAGAGAGAGAAAAGAGAAAAGAAGGGAGGGAGAAGAGAGAGAAGAGTGAGAGAGAGAGGGACCCACAAACTGATTGACGGCG
>NW_020871864.1:290243-292743 GCF_003789085.1 Penaeus vannamei
CTCTTCAGTCTTACTTCCTATAAATATCAGCTTTTTTTTTATTAATTTTGTTCATTTTTTACACCAGCTGTTCTCATATTTTTGCTTTTTTCTTCCTCTCACACCAGCTGTTTTCTTCTTATTCTCCCTTTTACACCATTTGTTTTCTTCTTCTGCTAATTCTTATAGCAGCTGTTCTTTTCTTATTCTTATTCTTATTTCATACCATTATTCTCTTCTTTTTACACCATCTTTTCTCTTTTTTTCTTCTTCTTCTTTCTCTCTTTTACACCAGTTCTTCTTTTTCCATATTCTCTTTTTTCTCTTTTTACACCAGTTATTCCCTTCTCTTTTTTTCCCTATTCTTCTCCTCTCTTTTACATTAGTTATTTTCCATATTCTTCCCTTTTTCTCTCTTTTACACCAGTTCTTCTTTTTCCCTATTCTTCTCTTTCTCTCTCTTTTACATCCAGTTATTCCCTTCTCCTTCTACTTCTTCGTACATCATCTATTCTCTTCCGTCTTTCTTTCTACACCAGCTGTTTATTTATTTTTTTACCTCCTCTTCTTCCACCAGCTGGCATTCCTTCGCTCCTTCGCTTCATTAGTTGGCTTCCTATTTCTCTTCCTTTTCCTTATTCTGTTTTCATTTTCTTCGATTTTTTCTTCTTTTCTTCATTATTTCTGCTTTCCTTTTCTTTGCTTTTCTTTTTTTTCTTCTTCCCTTTTTTTTTTTCATTATTATTCTATTTTCCTTTTCTTTTCTTTTCTTTTCTTCTTCTTCTTTTTCCTTTATTTTGCTTTTCCTTTTCTTTTTTTTTTTTTTTCCTTTTTTTCTTATTCTGTCTCCTTTTTCTTTTCTTCCTTTTTTTCTTTTTCTTCTTTCCATCATTATTCTGCCTTCCTTTTTTTTCTTCCTTTCTCTTTTTTTTCTTCTTCCATCAGCTGTCCTCTTCCTCATCTCTTTTTTTGTCCTTATTATCTCCCACTTTTTTAGTTATTTCCTCTTTTCCCACTTTCATCATCTGTTGAGTTCCTCTTCTTCTCTCTCTTCTCTTCTTCTTCATTGTACATCAGCTGTTTTTCCTTCTCCTTTTCCATCTTTTCTTTCTGCTTTTCAATCAGCTGTTTTCTTCTCCCTCTTCCATCAGCTGTTTTATGCCTCTTTTTCTTTTCTTTTTTTTTCTCTCCTTCCTCTCTTTCCCATCTTCTGTTCTTTTTCTTCTATCTGCTTTTCAATCATAGCTTTTCTTCTTCCTCTTCCATCAGCTGTTTCATGCCTCTTTATATTTATCTATTTTTTCTCTCTCCTTCCTCTCTTTCTCTAATAGCTGTTTCTTCTACTTTGGCTTCAGCTTTTTTTTTTTTTTCTTTCTTTCTTTTCTGCTTCTACTTCTTTCCTCATCTTTTTCTTCTCTTACTTCTCCTCCCTCTTCCTCTTTCCCTTCCTTTCCTTTTCTTTTCTTATTCTTTTTTTCTTCGTTCGTCCGCTTCCTCCTCCTTTTCTTCTTCTTCTCCTCCTCCTCCTCCTCTTTCTTTTCCTTTCTTCCCCTTCGTCTTCCTCCCCTTCCTCTTCCACTTCCTCCACCACCTCCTCCTCTTCCACTTCCTCCACCACTTCTTCCTCTTCCATTTCCCCCTTTCTTCCTTCCTCTTTCCTTCAACCTCCACCACTCCTCCTCTTCCCCTCCACTTCTTCCACTTCCTTCCTCCTCCTCTTCCTCCTTTCTTCCTCCTCTTCCCCTTCCCTTCTCCACTACCTCTCCTCTTCTCTTCCTCCTTTCTTCCTCCTCTTCCCTTATCCACCTTCCTCCACCACCTCCTCCTCTTCCTCCTTTCTTTCCTCCTTCTTCCCCTTATCCACTTCCATCCACACCTTCCTCTCTGCCCCTTCCACTTCTTCCAAACACCTCCTCCTCCTCTCCTCCTTCCTTCCTCCTCTTCCCCTTCCACTTCCTCCACCACCTCTTCCCCCTCCTCTTCCTCCTTTCTTCCTTCCTCTTTCCCCTTCCACTTCCTTCCAACCACCTCTCACTTCCTCCTTTCTCCTCCTCTTCCCCTTCAGCTTCCTCCACTACCTCCTCCTCTTCCCCTTGTTCACTTCCTCCACTACCTCCTCCTCTTCCCCTCTTCACTTCCTCCACCACTTCCTCCTCTTCCCCTTCCACTTCACCACCACCTCCTTCCTCTTTCTCCTTTCTTCCTCCACTACTCCTCCTCCTCCTTCCTCTTCATCCTTTCTTCCTCCTCTTCCCTTCCACTTCCTCCACCACAATTCTCCTCCTTCCTCCTTTCTTCGCTCCTCTTCCCCTTCCATTCTTCCACCAACCTCCTCCTTCTTCCCCTTCCACTTCCTCACTACCTCCTCCTTCCTCTTCCTCCTTTCTTCCTTCCTCTTGCCCCTATCACTTCCTCCACCACCTCCTCCCCCCTCTCTTCCTCCTTTCTTCCTCCTCTTCCCCTTCCACTTCCTCCACCACCTCCTCCTCCTCCTCTTCCTCCTCCACCTTTCTTCCCTCCT
>NW_020871864.1:297743-299956 GCF_003789085.1 Penaeus vannamei
GAAAGAGAAAAGAAAAAGAGATAATAATAACGAAAGAAAATAGTAAACATACGAGAAAAAAAGGAAAAGAAAAACAAAAAGATGAACCACAAGTAGAAGAAAGGATAGAAAATTAAAAAAGGGAAAACACCAAAGACGAGAGAAAGAGAAGAAAACGAACAGCAATTCATAAATCCGTGGACTGACCCCCAAGACTTCACCAGCGATCACACTTGGAGGTCGTCTGGAGAGAGGGGGGTGGGGGGGGGGGGGTGGGGGGAGGGGGGGGTGATTCAGTCGATACTCCTGAAGGCAAAGCAACAGTTAATTCGTGAGGAAAAAAAAAAACTTTAATAGCTCTTACTGCGGCACGTATGGCCAAGTTAAGAGTACGCGTTTAGCACTTCACTATATATATGTATATATATATATATATATATATATATATATATATATATATATATATATTATATATATATATATATATTATATATATTATATATATATATATATATTATATATATATATATATATATATATATATATATATATATATATATAATATATATATAATATATATATATATATATATATATATATATACGTCTGTATGCACCACATAAAGAAAGAGAGCCGCACGAAAGAGAACGAGAGAAAGAGAGAGCCAGCCAGACAAACAAAGAAGACTGATAAATAAACAGCTGGAGATAGTAATAGCCCAAACAAACACGAACAGACACCGAGACATAATGGCTATCGATACTTCAAAAGACATTATTATCCCCCGCACGAAGCAGGCGGTCACAGTCCTCACAAGACGCCTTCTAAGACTTTATACTTGAAAGAAAGAGGAGTGTAAACAGGAGGAGGGAGGAGTGAGGAGGGTGAGAAACGTGGGAAGAGAGAGAGAAGAGGGAGGAGAGACGGGGAGAGAGAGGAGGGAGGAGGGAGAGAAGAGGGAAGTGTAAACAGAGGAGGAAGGGAGGAGATACGGGGGAGAGAGAGAGAAGAGGAGGAGGGAGAGAGGAGTAAGAAGTGCAAACAGCGGAGGAAGGAGGAGAAGGGGGAGAGAAACTTGGAAGAGAGAGAAGAGGGAGGAGAGACGGGGAGAGAGAGAAGAGGGAAGTGTAAACAGAGGAGGAGGGAGGAGAGAGGGGAGACAGAAACGTGGGAAGAAAGAGAAGAGGGAGGAGGGAGAGAAGAATAAGAAGTGTAAACAGCGAAGGAGGGAGGAGAGAGGGGTAGAGAAATGTGGGAAGACAGAGAAGATGGAGGAGGGAGAGAAGAGTAAGGAATGTAAACAGCGGAGGAGTGAAGAGAGAGGGGAGAGAAAACGTGGGAAGAGAGAGAAGAGGGAGGAGAGAGGGAGAAGAGACGGAAAGGGAGAGGGAGAAAGAGGGAGGAGTGTAAACAGCGGGAGGGAGGGAGGAAAGAGGGGGGGAGAGAAAGGCGGGAAGAGACAGAAGAGGGAGGAGGGAGAGAAGTAAGTAAGAAGTGTAAACAGCGGAGGAGGGAGGGAGGAGAGGGGGAAAGAAACGTGGGAATAAAGAGAAGAGGGATGAGAGACGAGGAAAGAGAGAGAAGAGTAAGAAGTGTAAACAGCGAAGGAGGGAGGAGAGAGGGGGAGAGAAACGTGGGAAGAGAGAGAAGAGAGAGAAAGGAGAGAAGAGTAAGGAGTGTAAACAGCGGAGGAGGGAGGAGAGAGGGAGAGAGAAACGTGGGAAGAGAAAGAAGAGGGAGGAGAGACGGGGAGAGAGAGAAGAGGGAGGAGGGAGAGAAGAGTAAGAAGTGTAAACAGCGAAGGAAGGAGGAGAGAAGGAAAGAAAAGAGGAAAGAGAGAGAGGGAGGAAGGAGAGGAGTAAACATCGTTTACTCCCCAAGACGAAGGAGGGAGGAGGGAAAGGGACAAAAACGCGTGAAGAGAAAGAATAGGAAGAAGAGGTAGGAAGGGAAAGAAAGAAGTGTAAACAGCGAAGGAGGGATAAGAGAGAGAGAAGGAGAAAGGAGGAAGGAGAGAAGAACAAGAAGTCTTAACAGCGAAGGAGAGAAAAGGGAGACGGAGAAGAAAACGTGGGAAGATGAAAGATTGTGGAAGGAGACAGAAGAGGTGGAGAAAATGGAGAGGAAGAAAAGAAGAAGTTAAAGAGCGAAGGAACGGGTAGGAAGAAAGAGAGGGATAGGAAGAAAAGTGAGGTAGAGAGAGGATAGAAGGCGGAAAAGAGGGGGAGGATAGT
>NW_020871864.1:307512-310012 GCF_003789085.1 Penaeus vannamei
AACCAACGAAATTACCGAAAAACGAAGTAAAACAACCCCGGACGCCGCCCAAATTCCCAATATCCAAGAGCCAGGCTGGGGATTCCTCGCCGCCCGCGGAACGAACCCGTATCCACTCCAAACTTGTTTCAATTTCTAGGTCACGAAACTTCGCTAACGCCTCCGCCTGTCCTTGCCCGGCTCAGCGGCACGTGTGGAGGGGAAGGAAGTTGGTGATGCGAGTTCGTGCACGGGAGCGAGCGGGAGCGGGTTCCGTGCGATTGAATTCCTGGCGGTTGTGCATGGGGGATGAATCGGTTGTTTTGTGGTGATTTTGGGGTTTGGGAAAGGTGGGATGACTTGGGGTTTAGTAATGGTCCATGACTTTTTTTTTTTTTTTTTTTTTTAAAGATGGGTTTATGCGATATTCTTACAGTCTGGGATTTCTTTAGGTTGTGAACGAGGATGGCTTTGGGGTTTAATAATGGTTGATGACTTGGTTGTTAGTGATGAGTGAGGATTGCGTTGTTTGTGGTACTTAATGATGTTGATGTTTGGTGTTAAGGGTGAATATCAGTCTATGGTTGTTGGGGACTATATATTATATATATATATATATATATATATATATATATATATATATATATATAATTTGGTTGTTGGGGACTTGATATATCAATTACGACTGAAAATTTGGTTGACAATGATACCTGATTTTCTACTTTCAGTTTTGACTAATAGTTGCACATCAATACGACTAACAATTTGATTATACCAAGGACTAATAACTAACAACTTGGTTATTATCGTTAACTGTGCTATTTGCCATGACTGTTGATGCAAACGATTTTAAAATCATGACTTGGTTGTTACTAGTAATTAATATCTAAGTTTAACAGGTTGAAAAGGAGATCATCAACAGTAAGATAAGAAAATAAACATTTATTTCCGTATCTTCTGGTGGCTGTTTCCCTTTTCATGTTTGTGTTTATTGTGTTTGTTTGTGTTCACGTTATTGTGTTTGCGCTTGTGCTTATTAGGTTGTTAGGTTGTGAGCGGTAACTATGTCCGGTTGGGTAGCAGTTACAGATAACTAGGCTATTGACGCAGACTAATAGAACGTTTATGATTAGTGAATAACAAACAGATGGCACTGGTACTTGGCGAGGGTGAATAATAATCAACACTAATAATCAAGGTGGTTTTAAGTATCGCTGGTAAAATATGTAGCCTAATTTATGAGTTACTATTTGAAGTGATAGATAATTAACGGAAATATTTTCCAGCTATGTCAATAAATGTTTAAAAGAAACTAGTACTCATGGCGAACATGAGCGTGAACTGAAAGTAATTTTATGCTTTAAGAGAAAAAGATTGAAAAAAGGAAAAATGAAGGAAAATAAAATAAAAGAAAGAAAAGAAAAGGAAGAAAGAGAAGGAAATATAAACAGACAGATAGCCAGATAGAGAGACAAATAGAGAGAGAAAAAAAGAATGACAGATATTGAAAGTGAGAGAAATAAAGAACTTAAAACCACAAAAAGCAGAGTAGAGAAAAGAACGGAGTCAGAGAGAGAGAAAAAAATAATAGAGAGTGAACGAAATAAAGAAATTAAAACCACAAAAATCCAGAGTAGAGAAAAGAAAGGTAAAAAATATGCAAAATCCTACACAGGTGCACGTGGGTCTGTTCGCTGCTATCTGAATGGGCGCCGGCAACTAGCAGACAGACCGCCAGTAAACAAATATCCGCCAGTCTCTCAGGCAAACAAACACAATTCAAACAATTCAGACATATTTGGTTATCGTCGGTTGCCAGAAAGAACTTTTATTATTATGTAATCAAAAAGAAAGGTTAGAAGAGGGAGAGAGAAAATTAGAATAATGGCATGCATATTGTAGTATACGCGCGCGCGCGCGTGTATGTGTGTGTGTGTGTGTATACATACATATATATGAATAACTATATAGTTATATATATATATATTAATATATGAATATATGTATATATATATATATATATATATATATATATATATATATATATATATATATATATATATGATATACAATACACACACACACACCCACACACACACACCACACACACACACACACACACACATATATATATATATATATATATATATATATATACATATATATATATATATATATATATATATATATATATATATATATTATATATATATGATACAATAACATATATATATAATATATATAATATATAATATAATATAATAATATATATATATATAAACACATATATAATATATACATATATAATATATATATATAATATATATATATATATATATATATATATATATATGTACAGGTTGTGTGGTGTGTGTGGTGTGTGTGTGTATGTGTGTGTGTGTGTGTGTGTGTATGTGGTGTACACAATTTATATATACACATTATACATATTATCTATATCTTCATTTATCTATCTATCTATCTGTCTATCGTGTCTATATACATATATGTGTGTGTATAA
>NW_020871864.1:315012-317512 GCF_003789085.1 Penaeus vannamei
CGACGCCGGTGTTGTCATTTCTGAGGTCGATGTCGGAAGTCGGGGAGGTCGAGGCCTGGCTTGCTTTTCTTGTTATTTTCTTTCTTCTCTCTCGCTCGTCTCGGTTTCTGTCTGTTTTTATGTTTATGTCTGTCTCTGCCTGTCTGTCTATCTATCTATCTGTCAATATGTCTGTCTGTCTCTCTGTCTCTGTGTTTCTGTCTCTCTTTCTCTTTATATCTATTTACTCATCTATCCAATCTGTCTGTCTGTCTCTCTGTCTCTGTGTTTCTGTCTCTCTTTCTCTTTATATCTATTTACTCATCTATCCATCTATCTGCCCATCTATCTATCTATCTGTCTATCTATCTATATATCTATTTATCTAATACCTGTCTATCTATCAACCAATCTATTTATTTATCTATATATCTGCTTATCTGTCTATCAATCTATCTATCTGTATCCATATATTTCTCATGTTTGTGTTTCTCATGTTCACTTTATTCCCCCGTTATTGGTTTATCGTCTTTCTCTTTTTGTCACTTCAGCATTATTCCAGGAGAAGCATTTCTGACATTTCAGTTACTTAGTAATTCCGAATAAAAGAAAATACAAAACAGGATGATAGGAAATACAGGAATGCAAAAAAACGTGAAAAAAGATAATACGGAAATACAGAGCAAAATAAAAGAAAAAAATGTATATGTAAGAGAAGAAGAAAGGAAACGAGGAAAGAAAGAAAGAAAGAAGAAAGAAAACAAAACTGTAGATGTAAAAGAAGAAGAGAGTAAGCAGAAGAGAGAGAGAGAGAGAGAGAGAGAGAGAAGAGAGAGAAGAGAGAGAGAGAGAGAGAGAGAGAGAGAGAGAGAGAGAGAGAGAGAGAGAGAGAGAGAGAGAGAGAGAGAGAGAGAGAAGAGAGGAGAGAGGAGAGAGAGAGAGAGAGAGAGAGAGAGAGAGAGAGAGAGAGAGAGAGAGGAGAGAGAGAGAGAGAGAGAGAGAGAGAGAGAGAGAGAGAAAGAGAAGAGAGAGAGAGAGAGAGAGAGGAGAGAGAGAGGAGAGAGAGAGAGAGAGAGAGAGAGAGAGAGAGAGAGGAGAGAGAGAGAGAGGAGAGAGAGTGAGAGAGAGAGTGAGAGATGAGAGAGAGAGAGAAAAAAGAAAAAACAAAAACAAAAACACAACACATTTCCTTTTACAGAAGAACGAAGTGAGAAACGAATTTCATTCTGCCCTGATTTTCCAAAAAGGACAAAACCGACGGTATTATTCGCGTTTGGCAGCATTTCTCTCGCATTCTATCGGTCGCGCTGGCCGAAGCTTTCCAAAATTTAACCCCTTCGCAACCCACGCCGCTTGCCTGTTGCACGACGGTCGTCTAGGGAACTTTGAGCTGGTCATTTCTGGCTAAATATCGGATAATCATTTCTCCAAACTTTCTTCTTCTATTCCGGGGACTGTGAGGTGAGTGGATCTGCTGCCGTGTCTTCTCTATTTTTTTTTTTTTTTTTTCTGTTTTCATTGTATTACTTTTCTCCAATTTCTCTCCTTGGTTTTCATTCTCAATCCTGTCGCTTCTTTCGCTTTTCGGTGCCTTCTCTATTTCTTTTTTTTTTTTCCTATTTCATTGTCTTTCTTTTCTCCAATTTCTCTCCTTGATTTTCATTCTCAGTCCTGTCGCTTCTTTCAGTTTTCTCTCTTTTATTTTTCTTCCTCTTTCTCCTTTATTGAGCTGAGCTGAGTGGATCTGGTGCCGTTTTGTCTTCTCTATTTGTTTTTTTTTTCTGTTTTCATTGTCTTTTCTTTTCTCCAATTTCTCTCCTTGATTTTCATTCTCAATCCTGTCGCTTCTTTCGCTTTTCGGTGCCTTCTCTATTTCTTTTTTTTTTCCTATTTTATTGTCTTTCTTTTCTCCAATTTCTCTCCTTGATTTTCATTCTCAATCCTGTCGCTTCTTTCGCTTTTCGGTGCCTTCTCTATTTCTTTTTTTTTCCTATTTCATTGTATTTCTTTTTCTCCAATTTCTCTCCTTGATTTTCATTCTCAGTCCTGTCGTTTCTTTTCGCTTTTCGGTGCCTTCTCTATTTTCTTTTTTTTCCTATTTCATTGTCTTTCTTTTCTCCAATTTCTCTCCTTTATTTTCTTCTCAATCCTGTCGTTTCTTTCACTGTCTCTCTTTTATTTCTCCTACACCAGTATGTCTGTCTGTCTCTCCCTTTTTGACTGTCTGTCTATCTGTCACTCTCACTCTGTCTGTCTATGTAACCCTTTCCTTCTATCTTTCTATCCTTCCCTTTCTGTCTGTCTGTCTATATGTCTCTCCCTTTTCTGTCTGTCTGTCTATATGTCTCTCCCTTTCTGTCTATCTGTCTACATGTCCCCCCCTTTTTGTCTGTCTATTTATCTGTCTCCCCTCCTCCTCTCTCTCTCTCTCTCTCTCTCTCTCTCTCTCTCTCTCTCTCTCTCTCTCTCTCTCTCTCTCTCTCTCTCTCTCTCTCTCTCTCTCTCTCTCTCTCTCTCTCTC
>NW_020871864.1:325012-327512 GCF_003789085.1 Penaeus vannamei
AAAGTTCTTGAAAAAAATTTTGTGGCAAATCAATTAAACGAGGAGTTTCCTGGAGGCCAATAAGCTTATTATCTAAAACGCAACATGGTTTCAGAAATAAGTTATCTACTGAAACAAAGCTTTACTACAAATTTTAACTGATGAGATCTATAATAACATAGACAATAATCAGTAAATTTGGCTCACATTATGCGACCTTTCTAAGGCTTTTGATAGTGTTAACCATGAAATTCTCCTCAACAAATTAGTAATTCATAAATTGATACCTTTTGGTTTAAAAGTTATTTAGATGCAAAGGACCCAATCGGTAAGAATCAAAGATTGTATGTCATCAAAAACAGAAGTACCTTTGGTGTTCCCACAAGGATCGCATTTTAGGTCCGATCCTATTCACAATTTTCATAAATGATTTTATCAACAATATCTCATAAACTGCTCTTCTGTACGTACGCGTCCGACCGATGATCTTCACAGTTTCTTCATAGTGACTCTGTAAAACAACTTGAATACATTAAATAAGAAACACTCAACATACCCTTTACACAAGAAGCAAAATTATATTTTGACACTAATTGGCCTTAAACTAAATCCACATAAAACTCAATATATATTTATAGGTAGCCCGGCAGAATTATAGCAGCTAAAATTCGCCAACGACACGACCATAAAATTTGAAGGCTGCTCTATTCAAGCCGAACACTTTCAGTGAATAAATCTGGGAGTACACTTAGACAAATACATGACAAATTTGAACAACACGTTGACAAGATACAACAGGAAAGTAATGGGCACCCCTAGTATATCTTAATCACATAAAAAAATCAAATCACTACTGAAACTAGAATCATGGTTGGTGCAAACTCTAGTTCTAAGCATTATTAACTACTGTTCAAGTATATTTGGGGTTCGACTAAACAAAACCCAAATGCAAAAAGTACAAAATTACAAACTTTGCTGGCAAAGAGTTGCCTTAGGTAATATCAGTAAATTTGATCCACTTAGCCCACATATCCAAAAATTAAATTTGGTTAAAAGTCCAAGCCTAAATGCATTTATTGATACAGGTGTATTCATCTACAAGCTCATTCCATCGGGAATTATCGCAATGGTTAATGCCCTTGCAAACTGTAGAGACCAACATCAGGGTGTCGTGACACGCCAAAGTAAACTCTCTTTATGTTAAGAGACCGAGGACAGATACAGGGGCACGACAAATGGAAATATATGGACCCAAGCTATGGAACATGTTACCAGATAATATAAGAGTCATTAATAGCTTTTGTAATTTCAAAACGAAATTAAAGAAACAACCTATATTAAATAATCAACTGTAGATATGAATGTATTTATGTAAAGAAACAACCATTGTAATTATGAGATAAAATGTTTTTGATCTTTGACTTTTGCACTTCTCTCTCTCGTCCTCTCTCTTTCACTCCTTGTCCGTCTCTCTCTCCTCCCTCCCTCCCTCCCTCCCTCCCTCCCTCCCTAATCCCTCCTCCTCCTCCCTCCCTCCTCTCCTTCACATACGCTCCCGCAGCAACACACACACACACATCACACTCACACTACACACACACATTCACACACACACACACGCACGGACACGTACACAACACACACACAACACAAGACACATAACATAATATATCATATAGATTATATATATATACTTACTATATGTATATGGTATAATATGTTATATGTATATATATGTATGTATATGTATGTATGTATGTTATATATAATTATATATATATATATATATATATAATATATATATATTATTAATATAATATACTATATATGTATATGTATATATATGTATGTTATATGTATGTATGTATGTACTTTATGTATTGTATATATATTATATATTATATTATTATATTATAGATTATATTATTATATATGATATATTCTATGTATGTATATTATATATATTATATACTATATATATATACTATATATATATATAGCTATAATATATATATAGAAGGAGAGAGAGAGAGAGAGAGAGAGAGAGAGAGAGAGAGAGAGAGAGAGAGATAGATAGATAGATAGATGGTAGATAGACAGATAGATAGACGAGCTAGAGACAGACAAGAGAGTGGAGAGATGAGAGAGAAGAGAGAGAGAGAGAGAGAAAGGAGGAGAGAGTGGATGAGAGACAGGGGAGAAAAACTCTCATCTTTTCGCTCAGCATAAACGCCCTCGTCTCCTCATCGAGTGGATTGCTAAATACGCCATTTTTTTTTGCGATTTTCTCCTCTCAGCATTACTGCGCATTTGCTGTGGAATACATGCGGCAGTAATTGAGAGAAACAAAGGCGAATCATTACACGTGCAGGGTTTCTTATCCAGCGAAACGTTTATCGCAGATGTGGTGCATAGATCCTGGGGTCCATCTGATTGAAAGACAACAGACGCAGTCGCCTGGAGCGCCTTGTTGGAATTGCTTGTTCGCTCTCGGCATCTTGTGGAACATTTTCTCTCTCGC
>NW_020871864.1:337512-347512 GCF_003789085.1 Penaeus vannamei
CGTGTGTAATATGTGAATATGAATTTATATTCGTTTTGTTATGTATTCACAAACAAAAAGAAAATAAACACTTATTGATTAACATACATTAAGAGATATGATTGTAACTTATCATATCTCTCAATGTCTGTAAATCAATATGTGTTTATTTTCTTTTTGTTTGTGAATTTGTGTATGTCTTATCATATATCCAAGCATTGTGTATGTATATGAATAACCTTGTATGTGTTTGTATGTTTCTTGATCGCAAATCTGTACGTATTTGTGTATATTTAATTATGAAAACAGGAATGATTGCATAGGTGATGTATAGCTATAGAAGAGAGATAGATATGCATAGACAGAAAAAAAAAGATAGATCAGTACACAGATAGGTATATAAGGAGAAGGGAATACACCCAGGTCGTCGACATTAAAGCAGAGAAATATGCAAATATGTGTATGAATATTCTGAACATATAAAGAAATTAGAAAATATATAACTTACAGTAGCGTTAATCTTATACAGGACTACACACATACGTGTACGTGTTCGAGAGATCGATAGACAGATAGATAAAAAGACAGATAATAGGTAGGTAGAAAGACAGACATATAGATAGACAGATAGATCTCTTGATAGATAGACAGATGAATAGATATACAGATGAATAGACAGATAGATAGCCAGATAGGTAGTGAGGTAGACAGACAGACAGACAGATAGACAGACAGATAAATGATACATAATATATTACAGCAAATAAATAATACATATATATAATACAGTAATAATATATACAAAATTATATATAACAAATAAATAATACAGATATATAATACAAATAAATAATAGAAATATATTATATAACAAACAAATAATACAATTTATATATTACAGCAAATAAATAATACAGATATAGATATAACAAATAAATAATACAAATATATGATACAACAAATAAATAATACAGATATATAATACAAGAAATAAATAATACAATTATATAATACAACAAATAAATAATATAGATATATAATACAAGAAATAAATAATACAGTTATATAATACTAGAAATAAATAATACAATATTATAAACATCCCTTATATCTATCCATAACTCCCCTGCACTCACAGCTAACACATCCTGAAGTCCACGAAATAAAATCCTAAAATAAACCTTCCATTTTCCTTGTTGTGTAACACTGTTTACACGCGAAAAGAAACACTTCACGGATGACTTCAAGTGTTGGTCTAGAACAGAAATAACGTAGGTCGTTTTTGTTCGTTGTGAAGGACGACTTCGAACGACTTACAGGAGTTATTTGTTTGTTTGTTTTTTTGATTGAGTTTCTGTTTGTTTCTGGTTTGCTTTCCTCTTGGTGTTTGTTTCCCTTTCTTTCTCTTTCTCGTTCTGGTTGTTATTTTTTTCTCTCGCTCTGTCTATATATTCCTCTCTCTCCTCGCTCTGCCCCCCCTCTCTCTCTCTCTTTCTCTATCTATCTATCTCTCTTTCTCTCTCTCGCTTTGCCCCCCCTCTCTCTCTTTCTCTATCTATCTATCTCTTTCTCTCTCTCTCTGTCTTTATCTCTCTGTCTCTCTCGCTCGCGCTCTGTCTGTTTATCTCTCTCTCTCTGTTTGTGCTTCTGTCGATGTGCGAATATCTGAGTATTCTTGTTTTTTGTTTGTTTTCACTTTTTTGTTGTTTGTCTGTGTCTGTTTCTCGCCTTTTCCTCTCTCTGTCTCGTCGCCCCTCTTAATCTCTTATTTTTTAAAAATCTATCCTCCTTCTCTCCCTCCCCTCACATCCTACATCTGCATCCTCCTCCCCCCACCACATCCTGCTTCCTCCCTCACCCTCCACTCCTCTCCTCTCCTCCCTACTCTTCCCCTCCCTTCCATCTCATCTCCTCTCCTATCTCCCTTCCCCTCCCTCTTCTCTCACCTCCCTTCCCCCACCCTTCCCTCACCCCTCCCTCCATCCCCATCCTTCCCTCCCCCGCTTTATCTCCTCCCCCCCCTCCCCCATTCCTCCCCTCCTCCTCCACCCCCTCCTCCCTCCCGTCACCTCACACCCTCCTTCTCTCCTCCTCTCTCTCTCTCTGACGACCATAACTTCCTTGGTAACAAAAACTTCTCGCGGCAAGAGACAAAACTTTCAGAGTCCTCCCAGAAATAGATGCGAGGTTGAGGCTTGAGGCGCGAGGCAGCAGCGGCGGCGGGGAGGCAGGCGTCGCTTGGGCTCCTCCTCTGGCTCATGCGCGGTCGGGGCGGTCCTGTGGGCACGGAGGTGGCTGTGGAGTACAGGAGCACGCGCACACATATATGTTTAGTTATGTGTGGGTCTCTGCATGCATATAAATACATATATACATACATACATACATACATATATATATATTAATTATATATATATATATATATATATATATATATATATATATATATAATACACACAAACATACATGTGTGTGTGTGTGTGTGCATGTGTGTGTGAAGAGAGAGATAGAGGGAGATAGAAAGATAGAAAGATAGATAGACAAATGGATAGATGGAGACAGAGAGAAAAGAGAGAGAAAGAGACGTAGATAAACAGATAGACAGATAAACCCGTATAAATACACGCATCTACACACAAATACACACAACATCCCAAGATGAAACGAAACAGCCAATGAAGCCCCGACACGAAACGAACGGACTGTTTCATCCCGACCTTCTCGCGAACCTCAGGCAGTCCTCTTTCTTGTGGTTTTTCTGCTTCTTTATAATCTTGTTATGATTTTTTTCTGACTTTGTATCTACTTCGTCTGAAAAGAATCTTGTCGAGTGTATATATGTTCAATTTCCTTTCATATGGTGGATGTTATGTATATATATATATATATATATATATATATATATATATATATATATATATATATATATATATATATATATATATATATATATATATATATATGTATATATATATATATATATATATATATATATATATATATATATATACATATATATATATACATACACACAACACACACACACACACACACACACAACACACACACATACATACATACATACATACACACACACACACACACATACACACACACACACACACACACACACACACACATACATACACACACACACACACACACACACACACACACACACACACACACACACACACACACACACACACACACACACACACACACACACACACACACACACACACCACACACAGCACACACACACACACACACACACATATATATAATATATATATATATATATATATATATATATATATATATATATATATATGTATATATGCATAATATGTGTGTGTGTATGTGTGTGTGTGTTTGTATGTATGTGTGTATGTGTATGTGGGTGCACGAGTATGTATGTGTCTGTTTGTATGTATGTATGTATCTGTATGTGTATGTATATGTGGGTGCACGCGTATGTATGTGTGTGTTCTTCTACTGTACATACATACCATGCATATAGACACAGCAGAGATAAAACGATAAAAGTAAAAGAGATAACCTATGTCATACTCTTTGTTTGCCCTTTCTCACGTGCCAAAAAGTTTCGCAGCGATGTGTGTGTGTGTGTGTGCGTAGCGACGTGTGTTTGTGTGTGTGCGACGTGTGTGTGTGTGCGTAGCGACGTGTGTGTATGTGTGCGTAGCGACGTGTGTGTGTGTGTGTGCGTAGCGACGTGTGTGTGTGTGTGTGCGTAGCGACGTGTGTGTGTGTGTGCGTAGCGACGTGTGTGTGTGTGTGTGTGCGTAGCGACGTGTGTGTGTGTGTGCGTAGCGACGTGTGTGTGTGTGTGTGCGTAGCCACGTGTGTGTGTGTGTGTGCGTAGCGACGTGTGTGTGTGTGTGTGCGTAGCGACGTGTGTGTGTGCGTGCGATGGCGTTCCTTTGCGTTGGTTATATATAGGTGCGTGTATGCGTGTCTGTAAGAGCTATTTTCGAAGCAAACTCCCCTCCCCCCCCCAAAAAAAAAGAGAATATATGGCTCAAAAAGATGATGATGATAAAAATAGAATTAAATATAGAATTCAAATAAAAGACATAGAAATAGAATGAAAATAAAAGACATAGAAATAGAATCAAAACAAAAGACGTAAGAATGAGAAAAATGGTAAAAAAGATGATGATGATAAAAAGACGTAAAGATTGAATTGAAATAAAAGACACAGAAATAAAATTATGATAAACGACGTAACAATAAGAACAATGGCTAAAAAAAGATGATGATGATAAAAAGACTTAAAAACAAAATTAAAATAAAAGACATAGCAATAGAATTAAAATAAAAGACGTAAGAATAGAAATAGAATCGGAGTCTGTGATGACTGTTTTTATTTTCTTTCTTTTTTTTTGGTTGTTTATTTGTTCGGAATGTGTTTGATGTCTTTTTTTTTTATCGCTGAAAGGAGAACTGAAGAGATATGCGTAAAGGAATATACGAGTAGATATTAATATCACATGTATACGTGCTTAGATATGCACACACTCAAACACACACACATAGACGTACACAGACACACACACACAGACGCACGCACAAACACACACACACAGACGCACACACACACATACTCACATACATAAACGCAAGCACAAACACGTACACACACAGGCACGAAAAACGAAAAAAAGGCTTCGAACAACAGAGAAAAATAAGGAGAGAGAGAGAGAGAGAGAGAGAGAGAGAGAGAGAGAGAGAGAGAGAGAGAGAGAGAGAGAGAGAGAGAGAGAGAGAGAGAGAGAGAGAGAGAGAGAGAGAGAGCGAAAGGGAGAAAGAGAGGGAGATTGAGAACGAGAATGAGAGCGAAAGGGAGTGTGAGAGAGAGAGAGAGCAAAAGCGATCGAAAACGAGAACCAGACCGAAAGAGAAAGAGAGAGAGGGGGGGGGGGGAGCGAAAGGGGAGAAAGGGAAAGAACGAGAATGAGACCTAAAGGGAGAGAGCGAAAGAGAGAGAGAGAGAGAGAGAGAGAGAGAGAGAGAGAGAGAGAGAGAGAGAGAGAGAGAGAGAGAGAGAGAGAGAGAGAGAGAGAGAGAGAGAGAGAGAGAGAGAGAGAAAGCGAGCGAGAACAAGAACGAGAGTGAGAGAGCGAGAACGAGAACGAACGAGAACGAGCGAAAGCAAGCGAGAACGAGAACGAAAGAGAGCGAGAACGAGAAACGAGAAACGAAGAGAGAGAGAAGAGCGAGAAAGCGAGAGAGAGAGGAAGAGGAAGATTAAAGGGAACTTAAACCATAAAGAGGGAAAAAGGGGGGGGCTCCGCTAGATTTACTGCCGACGAAAATACCAACACGAAACCGATCAGAAACGCGTGTGTGAGAAAGGCGGAGAAGGGGAAAGAGGGAATAAAAATAAGCCTAAGGAGGAGGGAGGAAATAGACAGATAGAAGAGAGAGGGGGAAGAAGGAGAATTTATTTTAAAAAAAGTGAAAAAAAAGGATTGGAAAGTTTCCTTCTAGGTTCTAACTTCTGTGATATATGGATGTTACTATGATGATAATAATGATGGCGATGATGATGATGATGATGGTGATAATGGTAATGATAATATCAACAATAACAATGATAATATTAACAATGATTATGATATTAATAATGATAATGATGATAATAATGATGATAATGAAAACTATAATAATAATGATAATATCAAACATGATCATAACAGTAGCAATTATAACAGCAATGATAATAATGATAATGATAATGAAATAATATTAATGATAATACTTATGATGATAACAATGATGATAGTGATAATATTAATGATGATGATGGTAATATTAATAACATTGATGATAATGATAACAATAGTAACAATAATAATAACAGAAATGATAGTAATAATGATATAAATGATAATGATATTAATAACCTTGATGATAATAATGAAACTAGTAAGAATAATCATCATTATTATAAAAATAGTGATGATAATGATTATGATAATGAGATCAATGATAAAATGTCAATCATAATTATTAATTATAACTACTATCATTATCAGGATAATGATGATCATATTAATGATTACAGTAATAAAGACATCTAAAAAGCACACATAGTTTCTTTAACGAACAGAACAAGTTATGAATATCTCGCTGTTTTACTGGTTCATGAGACGAACATCCTAACCATAATTTTTCCGTTAAAGGGCTTATGTGAAATAACAACTGAACATTTTAAAAAGGGAAAATTAACTCGCAAACCATCTCTCTAATACGAGTAAACAGGAAATCTGAAAATAATTCCCCAAAACTGATTTATTTCGATTTTCCAATTGTCCCCGTCGGAATAATCTGATGAAATCGATTAAACTTCACTGCCGCTGTAGTCTTGTAGTGAGTCCGCCATGTTGTACAATGTATTGAATGCAATGTTGTGATCGCGTTCTGGAAATGACGTCACACATCCGGGTTCCGGATTCTCGCGGGAAAATATAACTTGACTTCGGAAAATCGAAATGAATTAATTTTGGGGAATTATTTGCAGATTTCCTTTTTTTTTTACTCTTATTAGAGAGATGTTTTGCGAGCTAAATCTCCCTTTATAAAAAAAAATCAGGTTTTACTTCACATAAGCCCTTTAAAGTTCTATATAAACTTTTCGCATAATCCTGCTGATGACCTAACCTGAAATGAACCGAAAACGTGGACAATATCAAACTGCAGTAACTGATTTAGATAAACAGTAATGATGATAATGCTGATGACTGTTAACTACATCATGATACCAATGCTGGGGATCGCTATCATGTCCATCCTTTGACGTATCATGTCGGTGGCTTTTATTATCTTGTCATATCTGGTTTATCACATCGGGGCTATTATCGCTAATATCTAAATCGTGATTATCACTTCTTATCTGTGGGCTCAATGCTTTATAGTATGATTATTGCCACGGTGATAGGGGAAACCGCGTGCACACACAGACACACAGACATATATGTATATATATATATATAATATATATATATATATATATATATATATATATATATATATATATATTATGTGTGTGTGTGTGTGTGTGTGTGTGTGTGTGTGTGTGTGTGTGTGTGTGTGTGTGTGTCTGTGTGCGTGTATGTATGTCGGTGTGACATCTTTTAATGATTGTTTGTCTGTCTGTTGGTCGTCGTCCTTCGCGACTTCGTCTATTCCAAGGCTTCTCTTCGCCTTGTCCTCCGTTTCTTTATCCTTTCCTCTCCTTGGTGCGTGGTCTATCAGGTTTCTCATTTGCTGGATTATTAGTATTTTCGTTGTGTGTGCACGCTTGCACACACACACACACACACACACACACACACACACACACACACACACACACACACACACACACATACATAATATATATATATATATATATATATATATATATATATATATATATATATATATAATGCAATGACCTAATATGTGTCTGCCATGATTAAAATACTTTAAACACCACTTTATGTGAACGTTGGTGAGGTCAGGTCATACATAGTCACGTACAGACTAAATATACACAGGATAAACACACACAGGAACGTACATTGCCGCCCGTTCAGATTCCCTGAATTCTCTCTCCGTCGTACTGTACACTGTCCTGTGTACTCAGAGAATTTCAAACGCTTCTCGTGGGTTTGTACACATGTGTGTGTGTGTGTGTGTGTGTGTGTGTGTGTGTGTGTGGTGTGTGTGTGTGTGTGTGTGTTGTGTGTGTGTGTGTTGTGTGTGTTGTGTGTGTGTGTGTGTGTGTGTGTGTGTGTGTGTGTGTGTGTGTGTGTGTGTGTGTGTGTGTGTGTGTGTGTGTGCATGTGCATCAGATAAATAAAATAAATGTTTTCGAAGGCATAATCTTTCAAAAAATATACGAAACGTTTATCAGCAACAGAATAAGAGAAAAGGCAATCAAAACACACAATGAGTTTTAAAGAAATGAGATAATGAGCATAAATAAACACAAATACATAGTACATGAATAGACTCTCTCTCTCTCTCTCTCTCTCTCCTCTCTCTCACTCTCTCTTCTCTCTCTCTCTCTTTCTCTCTCTCCTCTCTTCTCTCTCTCTCTCTCCTCTCTCTCTCTCTCTCTCTCTCTCTCTCTCTCTCTCTCTCTCTCTCTCTCTCTCTCTTTCTCTCTCTCTCTCTCTCTCTCTTTCTCTTTCTCTCTCTTCCCACTACACACACACATACACACGACACCACACACACCCACACACACACACACACACACACACACACACACACACACACACCACACACATATATAATATATATATATATATATATATATATATATATATATATATATATATAATATATATATATATATATATATATATATATATATATATATATATACATGTATGTAAACATGTGTGATGCAGATGCAATAATACTTTAGTTGATTTGTTATATTACCATAATTTAATACGGCGAAAAGACGAGGAAAACTTTTGTTTTATCCGAATATGAGTGAACATATTCATTATTTCAAAATAGATTTAATCATGATAGTTATAGAGGCGCTCTCATAAAACGGAAAGCAGAATTAATGAGAAATTGTCACTGATGATTTGAAAATTTAATGATTGAAGTATAGGGTGGACGATGTACAATAAAGATTTTTAAAGTACTTATAGATTTATAAAAAAAGGGCAGGAGACCGGGGTTGTTTGTTGCTTTTTCTTTTCTCTTGTTTATCTTGGAAGAAAAGTAAGCAAGGGAGAGGACGAGAAATATCGAGAGAAAGTTAAGATGATTGAAAACTTTAAAAAAGAAAAAAAAAGTGATTCACATGCAAACGAATGAATATGGACAAGACACAAGTAAACAAATAATAAAAAAACGAAGAGAAAAAGTTTAGGGAATAAACAGAGAGAAAGAGAGAGAAAGGAAAAGAAAAGTTTAATGCATGAAATAAATAAAGTGAGGAGTTGAGAGAGAGAAAAAAGACTGAAGAAGCAAAAACAAGACCAAAATAGTATAAGGAATAAACAGAGAGGAAGAGAGAGAAAGGAAAAGAAAAAAAGTTAAATGCACGAAATAAACAAAGTAAGAAGTTGAGAGAGAAAGAAAAAAAAAGTCAGAAATGATAACTGAAAAAAGTGAAGAAGCAAAAAACAACAGCAATAACAATACCTAAATACCAAAATAACAAGACTGCCCTCACACTCCTATCAAATAGTAATAGTAATGATAGTAATAAAGATAATCATACATATCATTATGATAATGATAATTCTATTAGTAATGATGACAATAACAACAATAATAACAATAACGAAAATGATGCCCTTAGCCCTTAAATCCCTAAAGTGTATACCCTAAAACGAGCAAGACCGCCACGCACATATCTCAGTTTCAACTTTTGCTTCTCTTGCTAAACCTCTCAGCATAGTTTGCATTCTCCTGCAACTGAACTAATAGAGAGAAATTGTTGCGCAGAGCTACGTTCTCGTGCATTTATACCCCCTCCCTGCCCCCCCAGCTACGTTCTACATTATACCCCCTCCCTGCCCCCTACCCCCCCCCCCTTCCCCCGCGATCCAGAACCCCCCCCCCCCCACCCACCAGTACCACCACGAAATAACCCTCTTTGTGCCCCACCGTCCCTCCCCTCCTAGCATCCCCCACCCACTACCCACCAGCCCCCCCCTAGGATCCCCCACCCACTACCCACAGGAATACCCTCTCTCTGAACACCCCCCTCGCCCCCCCCTCTAGGATCCCCTACCCACTACCCGCCACGAAATTACCCCACACCCCCTCTTCATACCCCTAGGACCCCCCACCCACTACCGCCACGAAATACCCCCTTCTGTGCCCCCCTACCCGCCACGAAATACCCCCTCTCTGTAGCCCCCTCCCCCTAGGATCCCCCACCCACTACCCACCAGAAATACCCTCTCTCTGAACCCCCCCTCGCCCCCCCCTCTAGGATCCCGCCACGAAATACCCCCTCTCTGTACACCCCCCCCTC
>NW_020871864.1:355012-362512 GCF_003789085.1 Penaeus vannamei
TCAAGTAGCTTGTATGTGTGTGTTATTTGACACTTGAGTGGCTTGTGATACATGGTGTGGTCGAGGTTGCTTTATGTGTCTTGTTTACATATTTTTTCCACTTCCTCTTCATCTCTCTCTTTATCTTTCTCTGTCTTCCCTAATCTCATGCAAAGACATAAATAGATAGATAGATGGATAGATGATTATGTATACAAAAGTAGAAAGATAGGCAGGTAGATAAATAGATGTGTAGATAGACAGATAAACAGATAGATAGATATGAAAATAGACTGATTGATAGATAGATCTGTAAGTAGGCACGCAGATAGATGGATATTTATGTAAGCAGATAGATAAAAAAGAAAGACAGTTAGGAAGATAAGCAGATAGATAAATTGATAAATAAACAGAATAATAAGAAGATAGATGATTTGATAAATAAATGAATTTGACGAATAGACTAATAGATAAGAAAATAGTACCATTAGAAGAGCATACAAACTAAGAAATGAGTTAACGACCTGAAAAACATATAATTAAAGAACTTTACTCTAATTAGCTATTAAATACATCTGCATACTTGTAAAAGATATATACGTGGATAAAAAGATTTAATTCGTAAGAGAGGTAATAAATGATACATAAAGAGGTGATAGATGAATATTGAATATTGGATAAAAAGCTTTAATTGGTAAGAGAGGCAATAAATGGTATATAAAGAGGTAATAGATGAATACCAAATTAACTGGATAATCAGCTTATGAAAAGTAATGTAACGGAGAGGATTAATTAGATTTTCTAAGGGGGGGGGGTCTCGATTCTCAGTTCGCGATTCATAATTTTATCCACTTGGTAATTTCTACTGTTTCTTCTTTCTTTTTCTTCTTCTCCTTCTTCTCTCTCTCTCTCTCTCATTATCTCTATCTATCTACTGTCTCTCTGTCTCACTTTATTATCATTATCATTATTCTTACTCATTTATTTATTTTTTTAAGGGTGGCTGGATCTCGGTTCTTGGTTCCAAGGAATCTTTTTCTGTTCTTCATTTTAGTTACTAAGTTGGTCGTCGATTCTTAGCGCTTGTTTCCCCTTTGTAACTTAGTTCTTGTTTCTATTCTAGATTCTTTCTTTATTTCTAAGTTTCTGCATCCTGTTTTCCTTTCGAATCTTACTCTTCTTATTATTTTTCTAAGTTCCTATTTCTGTCCCTGCATCTAAATCTCTGGTCCTTACTTCTATTCTTGTTTCTAAATTATGATTCATGTTCTTGTTCCTGTTTCTAGATCAAAATTCTTGCTCTTATTCTTGATTCTAAGTTCTAGATTCTATTCTCGTTTCTAAATTCTTGATTCTATTCTTATTCTTAAATTCGTTTCTCGTATTTTTGTTTCGAAATCTTTATCATATTCTTGTTTCTATGTTCTAGATTCTATTCCTGTTTCTAAATTTCTGATTCTCTTCTTGTTTCTCATTTCGTCTTCTATTCTTGTTTCAAAATTCTTGCTTTTCTATTGATTACTTATTGATTTCTTGATTACATATATCCAGCTTCTCAGTTCTCGGTTTCCTGTATCTTCACTCTCCTTGCACAAGACGGACCAGTATTGCAAGATAGGAATTTGAGCCTTATTGCATCATACGCGTGGAATGAGCTCTCGTGTTGCACTAGAATGTGTAGCGAGGTATTTGGTCTTGTGGTGGGACGTTCATGGTGGCTGTGGGAGAGATATAGTGTCGTTTGTTTGTGGTTATGGTGGTAGGAAGGCAAAAGGGGGTTAGATTTGATTTGATAACATTTATTTACAGAACAGTGTACATGCCCCGCAAATAGCCAGGGTAAGATACAAAATTATCTATCCAAACTGTGTTTATATTTATGTAGAGGGCTATCAATCAAACACTAGTGTTATATATATATGCCTGGAGAGCTGTGCCGTCCTCACTGCATCTTTAGCATATCATCTGGATGGTAAAAAAGAAACTTTATATCACTAATCATGTCAGAGACAAGACCAGAGTCTATAATAAAGTCAATATAATCAATAAGGGCAATACATTTCAAGATATCATTTGAAGACCTTGATTACTTGACCATTCCCAAGGCCCACTGCAGGTCGGTGCTGTTGTTGATCGAGGAGGAGAACGAACAACTTCTCCTGAAATTGAGATTGCAGATCCATCTGTTGGCTCAGCAATCTCCCTGTCCTTCCTATCTTCCCCAAATTGAGAGCTGCTGATCCATCAAAAACATCATCTGCTTCAACTGGCGAAGCGGCATTTGTGGCTGATACTCTATTTCTCCGTTGGTCCCTTGTTTGTCCTGCTGCAGTGAGGGCTGAGCTGCGGCTGGTGTTGGAGATGGTGCTAGAACTGATGCTGGTGTTGGAGCTGCTAGTGGTGCTGATGCTGGTTGGAGATGGTGCTAGAACTGATGCTGGTGTTGGAGATGATGCTAGAACTGATGCTGGTGTTGGAGCCAGTGCTAGAACTGGTGCTGTTGCTGGTGTTGGAGATGGTGCTGGTGATGCATGCTGCAGAAATGGATGCTGGAGCTGGTGCAGCAGATAGTGCTCGAGTTGGAGCTGCAGATGGTGCTGAAGCAGGCTAGAGGAAAGGGGGAAATGGGATGGCGAAAGGAAAGGGTAAAACATATGGTGTTGCTGTTGATTTTTATGGTAATGGGAATATAGGAAAATGGTTAGAGAAAGGAGTGAATGAGTGAAGAAAAGAGGAATAACTATGGTGTAATGGTAGATAAGAGGAATAGAAGAATATGGCGAGAGACAAGATTGTAACTTCTCCGACTCTTGATAAGTTTAAAACGTCAGGTAACATGTTTTTCTTACGTAATTAGCTGACTTTCTTTTTTTCATTCTTCCTTAGCTGTATCTTGACCTACACTGACACCTTTGGTGGTATAAATCTCGATCTTTTTAGTGTGGCTCCTTATATAGCTTAATATAATGTTAATAATAATAATAATGACAAGAGAATAAGATGTGATAAGAGGGAGAGGAAAATTTCATGGCAAGAGAAGATTTGGAGGGATGTGATCAAGAAAAAGGAAAGAAAAAAATGATGGAGAGAAAGAAAATAGGATTAAGAGAAATGAGTGAAGATATGATAGGAAGGAATTAACAGATATAAAGAAAACACTATGAAAGGAACACACACACACACACACACACACACACACACACACACACACACACACACACACACACACACACACACACACACACACACACACATATATATATATATATATATATATATATATATATATATATATATATATATATATATATATATATATATATATATATATATATATATATATATATACATAATGAATAATAATGGCAAAGATGAGGAGAAAGAATAACAGAAATGGAGCAGATGGTGAATATTGGAGGAGAGAAACAGGAAATCAAAGAGGAATAAGAAAACAAAAACAAAAACAAAAACGTAAAGAGGTAATGAGAAAACGAATCAAGAAATAAAGAAAGGGAGGGCGAAGCAATAAATGATGATGAAGGGGGATAGGTAATAAAGTGTGATAGAGATAGATAATAGCGATAAGGAAGAGGCGGTGACAGGAATAAATGATGATGATGAGAGGGCAAGATAAAAAAGAAGGATAGATGGAGAAAAAGAAAAATGATGTGTAAATACCAAAAATAAAAAGAAAATAAAACACATAGCAAGAACGGGGGAAAAGGAGGACGAATAAGGGAAAATGAGAAGAGTAAAAAGAGGAACATATGAAAAAGAAATAATGGTATAGAATAAGTACAAAACAATAAAAACGACAAAAAGAGGCAAGAGAGAGAGAGAGAGAGAGAGAGAGAGAGAGAGAGAGAGAGAGAGAGAGAGAGAGAGAGAGAGAGAGAGAGAAAGAAGAGAAAAAGAACAAAAGATAGATAGAAAAAGAAAGAAAGAAACAAAAAAGATAGATAGAGAAAAAAAAAGAAAAAAAAAAAGAAGAGAAAAAACGAAAGAAAGAAGGAAAGAAAAAGAAGAAAACCAAGAAAAAAAAAAAAAGATAAAAAAGAAGGCGTTTGTTGCCTCCCGCCCTCGTCTCGGTCTTATCGTAAACGTTAAGAAAATGTCAAGATTCCTCGAGTCCCCGATCACCCAGCGGGCAATGGCTCTCGCGGGGTCTTCCTCTTCTCCTCTTATCTCTTGCCACCCCCTTCCCTCCCTTCCCCCTTCCCCCTCATCTGCCTTCCCTTTCTGTCGCTCTCTTCTATTTGGTTGTTTGTTTGTCTTTTTGTTTGTCTGTCTCTGTCTCTGTCTGTCTGTCTGTCTGTCTTCCTCTCTCTCTCTCTCTATCTTCTATCTATCTCTGTCTCTCTCTCTCTCTACTCTCTCTCTCTGCTTCTCTTTTCTCTCTCTCCACCTACTCTCCCTCACTCTCTGATTTCCACCCCTTCCCTCTCTCTCTTTCTTTGCCCCCTCCTCTCTCTCCCTCTTTCCCTCCCTCCCTCTCCCCTCACTTCCTATCTTCCTCTCTTTACCCCACCCCCCAACATGTCTTTCTCTCTGTACTTTCCCTTCCTCTTTCTCTCTCTCTCTCTCTTCCTGTCTTACCTATCATCCCCCTCCCCTTCCTCTTTCTTTTTACTTCTCCCCCCCCCCACAAGACAACTCTCTATCTCTCCCCTCACTTCCTCTCTCTCCAGTCTCCCTTACCCCTTCCCATCTCTTTTATTCCCTTTCTTCCCCTCTCCCCACAAGACTTCCTCTCTGTATCTACCCCTCCTTCTTTCCTCATCCCTTCACCTACTGTATATCCAGTCTCCCCTCTCCCGCTCCCTCTACCTTTACCTCCCCCTTCCCCCAAGATTCGCTATATCTATACCCCTTCCTTCCCTCCTTCCCCTCGCTTCCTGTATTTTTCTTCCCTCACTCCCCATCCCCTCTCTTTTACCTCCCCCTCCCCTCCACTCTCTGTATCCCCCCTTTTCCTCTCTCTCCCTCCCTTCCCTCCCTCTCTCCTCCCTCTCTCTACCTCCCCCCAAGATTTTTTTCTCTGTATCCTCCCCTCCTTCTTCCCTCTCCCCTCCCCCCTCCTCCTCTCTCTAACCGCCCCCCCCAAGATTTCCTCTGTATCTGTCCCTCCTTCCTTCCTCTCCCTCCTCCCCCTCCCCTCTCTCTAAGCCTCCCCTCCCCTCTTTCCTCTTGTATCTGTCTCTCCTTCCTTCCCTCTCCCCCCCCCTCTCTCTCTCTACCCCCCCCCCAAAAAAAAAAAAAAAAAAATTCTCTCTGTATCTGTCCCTCCTTCCCGATCGCCAGCCACCCATCACGCGTGTTTACCCCCCGACGTCAGCCCTTCTCCGCGCCCATTTCTCATCCCCTCTCCGCTATCACGCCCGAATTGGAACCAGTCCCTCCTCTCGGGTGGCACCTGCCTCCGTCGCCGCCGCCGTCGTGTCCATATTTCACTCGAGGGGCTTGGCACTCGCTGACGTAAATCACTCTGGGGTGGTGGTTGGTCTTGGCCACTCGGAGGGTCATGGGGGGCGAGGGGGGGGGGGGTCTTGGGCCACTCGAGAGGGTCATTGGGGGGGCGAGGGGGGGCGAAGGGGGGTCTTGGGCCCACTCGAGAGGGTCATTGGGGGGCGAGGGGGGGGGGGGGGGTCTTGGGCATTCGAGAGGGTCATTGGGGGGGGGGGGGGGGGGGGGTCTTGGGAGGGTCATTGAGGGTCATCGAACTCGAGAGGGTCAAGGGGGGTCTTGGGGAGAGGGTCATTTTGGGCCACCACTCTTGAGAGAGGGTCATTGGGGGGCGAGGGGGGGGGGGGGGTCTTGGGCCTTCCGAGAGGGTCATTGGGGGGCGAGGGGGGGGGTCTTGGGCATCTAGAGGGTCATTGGGGGGGCGGGGGGGGGGTCTTGGGGGTCTATCAGGGGGGGGGGCGAGGGGGGAGGGTTTGGGAGGGCATTGGGGGCGAAGGGGGGGGGGTCTTGGGCCCACTCGAGAGGGTCATTGGGGGGCGAGGAGGGGGGGGGGGGGGTCTTGGTCACTCGGAGAGGGTCATTGGGGGGCGAGGGGGGGGGGGTCTTGGGCACTAGAGGGTCATTGGGGGGGCGAGGGGGGGGGTCTTGGGCCCATCATTGGGGGCGGAGGGGGGGGGGGGCCGAGGGGGGGTCTTGGGCCCTCTAGAGGGTCATTGGGGGGCGAGGAAGGGGGGGGTCTTGGGCCCACTCGAGAGGGTCATTGGGGGCGAGGGGGGGGTCTTGGGCCCACTCGAGAGGGTCATTGGGGGGCGAGGGGGGGGTCTTGGGCCCACTCGAGAGGGTCATTGGGGGCGGGGGGGGGTCTTGGGCCACTCGAGAGGGTCATTGGGGGGCGAGGAAGGGGGAGGGTTTGGTCCTATTCGAGAGGGTCAGTGGGGAGGGGGGGGGCGAGCGGATACGTACGGACATTATACGCACAGACGCTGATACTGAAACAGAGATACGTACATACATATGCACACTGAGATATGCGCATGACCTTATAAACACAGACACATATATACAGACAAGCATTCAGACACAATGACATAACACACACACACTAAAAGAAAAATTCGAAATAAGTAATAGGCGAACATATAAAAAACAGCCTTCCTAAAAAAAAAAAAAAAATCATCTACCCAGTCACATACACACACACACACACACACACACAGCACACAAAGCACACCCACACACACGGAACAACAAAGCCTAACACACACAGACCAAACACACCCAAAACAAAACCTCCAACCCCCATACCCCACAAAAGGAACCCCATACCCCCCCTCCCCAACCTTCCCCCCCCCCTTCCCCCCCCTCCCCCCCCCCAAGGAAACCCCAAGCATCGAAACCCCAGCATACCCCCCCCCCCCGCGATTGCATGTTAAGGCATAGACACTCGGCATACAGCATTAATGGGCCATGAAGAGCCAAGAACGAGAGTTTCTTCAAGACGGAGGTGTGTATATACGAGCCACTCATGAGCCACTTGAGTACGTTTGGGAAGGTGATAAAGAGGCCGATTTTAGGAAAGATTCTGATGCCGTTGGGGTCAGTGGGGCGGGTATTATTATTGGTGGGGGAGGGGGGATGGGGATGGGGATGGGTGGGGGATGGGGAGGGAGGGAGGGGGAGGGAAGGGAGGGAGTGGAGTGGGGGGATGGGGGATGGGAGGGAGAAGGGAAGGAGGGAGGGAGGGAGTGGGGTAGGGGGATGGGGAGCGAAGAAGGGAGGGAGGGAGGGAGTGGGGTTAAGTGGATTGGGAAGGAGGAAGTGGGGTGTGGGGATGGGGGAGGGGAAGAAGGGAGGGAGGGAAGGAGGGAGGTAAGGGGGTTATGATTTATTGTTTTTGGAGGTTGTCTAATAGGTTTGATTTAATGCTGGTTTTGCTTTTCTTCTTTGTGTGTCTTTGATATATTTATATATATATGATATATATATATATATATATATATATATATATATATATATATATATATATATATATATATATATATATATATATATATATAT
>NW_020871864.1:375012-377512 GCF_003789085.1 Penaeus vannamei
TTCTTCCGTCCCTTCCTTCGTTCCCTTTCCCGTCCTTCCTTCGTTCCCTTTTCTCCGTCCCTTCCTTCTTCCCTTTCGTCCCCTCCTTCGTTCCCTTTCTCCGTCCCTTCCTTCGTTCCTTTTCTCCGTCCCTTCCTTCGTTCCCTTTCTCCGTTCCCTTCCTTTCGTCCCTTCCTTCGTCCCTTCCTTCGTTCCCTTTCTCCGTCCCTTCCTTCGTTTCCTTTCTCCCGTCCCTTCCTTCGTTCCCTTCTCCGTCCCTTCGTTCCTTTCTCCGTCCCTTCCTTCGTTCCCTTTCTCCGTCCCTTCCTTCGTTCCCTTTCTCCTTCCTTCGTTCCCTTTCTCCGTCCCTTCCTTCGTTCCCTTTCTCCGTCCCTTCCTTCGTTCCCTTTCTCCGTCCCTTCCTTCGTTCCCTTTCTCCGTCCCTTCCTTCGTTCCCTTCCTTCGTTCCCTTTCTCCGTCCCTTCCTTTCGTCGTTCCCTTCCCTTCCTTCGTTCCCTTTCTCCGTTCTTCCCCTTTTCTCGTTCCCTTCCTTCGTTCGTCCTTCCTTCGTATTAGCCGATGTGTGTGCGTTTTTTGTTTACGTTTGTTCCATGTATGTGTGTGTGTTTTATAGAAAGGGAGATGTGTGTGCGTTTTTGGTTACGTTTGTTCCATGTATGTGTGTGTGTTTTTTAGCAAGGGAGATGTGTGTGCTTTGTTTGTTACGTTGTTCCATGTGTGTGTGTGTTTTATAGCAAGGGGAATATGTGTGCGTTTGTTTGTTACGTTTGTTCCATGTGTGTGTGTGTGTTTTATAGCAAGGGAGAAGTGTGTGCGTTTGTTTGTTACGTTTGTTCCATGGCTGTGTGTGTGTTTTATAGCAAGGGGGGAGATGTGTGTGCGTTGTTTCATTTTGTGCGTCTGTGTGTATAGGTTATACTTTGTGTATGAGTGTTTGTCCTATGCCTGTATGTATACTGTCATTGTCATGATTGTTTTGATTATATGATTATTTTTATCATGAGCTTATAACGTCTGGATTAGAGCTTTGTAGATGTTGTTTTTATAGGCATTATCACCATTAATGCCATTATTTTGGGCAGTGTTGTCCAAACATTTTCACTTATTGTACCCTTTACTACTTTCTTGTACTTTTACCCCCCCCCCCCGTCCACCATGGCTTAACAAACGGTTTTATTTAGGATAATGCAAATAATATACTAATTATTAAAAGACTGCATTGCAGAAGTATTGGTCAATAAATTCGAATTTAATACACGAATAAAAAATATGATTCATAGAACATGTGATGTTTCTTTTTGTGTGTGTGTGTGTGTGTTCTTTGTTTGTTCACATACTAGTTTGGACAGCACTGATTTAGGGTACCGTAATGATAGCAATCATCATCGCTTTTGGCTTTTTTTTCTCTGCAACTACCATCATCATTACTTACCATAATCATCGCATTCATATTTGTCGCAGTTAGGATCCCTTATGTCACAACATTTACAGCCAATGTACACAGACTGCCAAGTATAATACGCATACTATAAATAGTATATTCGAGCATATTTAATCAAGAGCACAACACAGTAATTATAAGATAACTGTACCTCGTGCATTAGTAAAATTACACGTAAGGTATTTACGACTGAAACGAATTTGCTGGCAAATGAAAGCTCTTATTGTTGAGGAACATAATTGGGTGAATATATATATATATATATATATATATATATATATATATATATATATATATATAATATATATATATATATATGTGTTGTTTGTTGTGTAGTATATTTGCTTTACAATTTTGTTATCACTGTTTTTATTTCACTGTCATCACTTATCTCTGCGATTCAAATAAATACAACATATGGATTATTATCACTGTCTTTGATGTAAATTACAATTATGCATGTATTGTCATATACATATATTTCTCCGAACATGTCTGCTATTTATACACTGCAGATTCTCCACTGATGACAATGATTGCTATCACTACGGTAATGATAAAGATAATGAGAATAGTAACAATTTGAATGATAATAATAGAAGTATGATAATGATGATAATAACCAGTAAAATAATGATGATGATAAACAATGATGATAATAATAATTACTGTTGTTATAATTATCATCACTGCTATTATCATAAAATCATAAATCATCATATTATATTATCATCATCACATTCTTGCATCATATTTTTATCATCATTATCATTATCATGATCATTACTATTATCATTATCATCATTACTTTTGATATTATTATTAACATTACTGTTAGCATCATCATTATCCTTACCATCACTATCATCATTCTTTTATCATTATTATCATTATCAACATTGTTATCCTTATTTTTTATCATTATCATCACTATTATTGTCATTATTATCGTTATTGTTATCATCTTTGTTAATCATTATCGTTATTGTTATTATTATCATCATTACTATCATTCTTATTGTTATCATTATCATTGCTATTACTATCATTATCATTTTC